>VXBX01007909.1:848438-865886 GCA_013400415.1 Scytalopus superciliaris
GGATGCTAACCATCATCTTCCAACAGAGAGATGCAATGGCAGATAGATAACTGTACATGGTTTTGAACGCTTGATGTCAAAGTAGGTCTTTGATCTGTCTTTGAAAAACCTGTTCTCATCAGAAACAATAACATTTAACCCATAATTGTAAACACCTTTATGATGCATTTCAGTTAAGTCTCCCACTGTGCAACTCACCATTCTTGACTCCAGCTTCCTATCAAATCCTGTGGTTTAAAGATGGTATAGGTGTGAAAGGTGGAAAATTTTAAATGCCCTGTGAACTGCATTATCAAGGCATCATGTTTCATCTCTATCAAGTGCTGAAAACACACTAGAGGTTATGAAATTACAGAATTGTTGTAGAGTATCAAAACAACTGTAGAAGTGGTGTGACCAACAGGAAGATAATTTAACTCAGGAGACCTTATAAGGCAACAGGTCTGTAAATTCAGAGGAGCCTCATGCAAAGGAGAGCATGCTACTTGCTGCATTTCCATTGAAAATCTGCATAAGCCAACATGTAAAAAAAGACAGAGTTGGGATCCTACCCTGAGTAAAGTAAGAATATGTAGAGTAGGAAGAAGACATGCTGAGTGTGAATTAGATTTACAGTTTATCATTTCACTTTTTCCAGAACTTTAAATTTGGCTCTACCTAAACAAACTTAGATGGCTCTAGTTATCTAAAACATCTGTCACTGAGCATAGGTTTAGTGTGACACGAGTTTGTCACTTTAAGGAATAGATTAATGCAGAATGGTGCATGCAAACAAGACTCTTAGTAATGCCTGCAATCCAAAATCAGTTTGGGATGTCCCAAGAGCCAAGAAGGACTTTTTTGCCAAAGGGAACAGTAATATGACAGCTGGCTGACATTTTGTATCACATTATGAGGAGAGATCACCCCTTGCCTGAAGCAACCCTCACAGACATGATTCATCCTGTAAGAGACATAGTGCATGAAATCTAAGTAACTCTTTCTCTGTCCCTAGAAAACAAGAAAACTGCTGAGTTCTCCACACTAAGCTGTTCTTTTATACATATGAAAGGCCTACCACTTGTTTTGAGGAAGTCTTCCTTTATTTGATTGTTGTACTTTTTTGAGAATTAAGGCTCAATAATGTTTTATTATCACCCATTTTGAAAATAAGCTGCCCCTAAACACCACAGGGAATTTGAGATATGACTGTAGGCTTTTTATTTGTTTGTTTGTGGTCTATAAAAAATATTAAATTAGTGTCCTAGTGCTCCAAATGTTGATTTGTCTTTTTGGTGATTCCGTCTGGGCAAATAATGCAAGAAATAACAACAAGAATAAATACTTTCAAGGCATGTTACACAAGTGTCCCTCTGTGGAAATAAACCCAAGTGTTTCCAGTACTCCTTTCAACTGGTTTGTCTGGTAGTAACCTATTAAATGTTCACCTTGTTGAGAAATGTTTCAGTAAAAGACATTTCGGAAATTGGGAGACCAGATGTAGACACAGAAACTGCAGGTAGAGTGATGTCAGTATTTCCCCTCTGTTGAGTACCAATACTTCTTATAACAGGGGACGATTCTAAGTGATTACCTCAACACATCTTCCTTCCCAGAGTAGTTGCCCTAGATTCTTTAAACTCATATTTTCTTGATTTTAATATAAGCAGCTTTCTGTGTTTGCTTTGCATTCTACCCATTCTAAGACAGAAACAGTCTTGTCACAATGTAGATGAGAAGAAACTTTAAAGGTATTTTGTTTTGTTTTCCTGAAAAAATCCACTCATTTCTGCGGTCTTCAGTATCAAGGCCTGATAAACAGAGTTTTAGTAAAACACAGTTTAAAATCTAACCAATTACTTTCATGCATGGAAAAACTACAGGGAAGAAAGTCCCTCTAATGACTGAGGTATGATCTTCCATGCCTGAATCCACGTCTCTGTCCCTAATCAAACTGAGATTCTCACAACGTTGCTTCAAAAGACTTTGTAAGAGTTTTTCCCACTGGCATGCACTTCCTTGTTTGTTACCTGCTAGTTGGGGGGTTTTTGTGTTTTTTGTTTTTTTGGTTTTTTTTTTTTTTTTTACAATAAAGGAGTTCTTTAGAATTGTTTCTGGATCAAGGTGTGGGGGGGTTTAAAATTTTTGAAACTTCATTGATCTCTTTTCAATTTAAAATTCACAGCTGTATGCATGTCTTGAGTTTTGGTTCCTCTAAGGAAATTTGACATTTTATAACCAGCTATCTTATATGCCTGTACATTTTCTAGTTTCCTTGTTACTGCCTCTGGGGAAACAATCCCAGATTTAGCAGATCTCCATCTGCCTTCCCTGTAGAAACAGACAAAGCAACTACTTAGCCACCCTGCTACTTGCTAACCAATCTATCTTTATTTTTTAAGTAGGGCAATGATTTGTTTTTGTTCTTTTTTTACCTTGCATCTATATTTGATGGAGTTCTTGTTACTTGAGATGCTTTTTGCCATTGCTATTAACTCTTTACTGCTCTTTATTTTTTTCCACAGATTTCCAGTTTCATGGGGTTTTTACAGTGTGTTTAAATATACCATTTGTCTTCTTAATGGTTCAAAGTTATCCCTTTTTTAAAGTTGTCTCCAGTATTGGATGGGGAGGGTGCCAGCACATTATCGGCATTATTCCAAATTATTTGATAAGTTTTTTTTGTTTTTTTTTTTTAATTAATATACTTTGTGAGCTATCTGCCAACCATTCAATCTTACATAACTATGCTATTTGTACTGTGTGACAGGTCAGTTAATTCCCCTGATAGTGTTTCTATTTCCTGATTGCATGTTGAGGAAAATTACGTGGATTTAGATTGTAGGCTGTTTGGCTCAAGGAATTCTCATTATTATCTGTCTATATCATGCTCAAAAACCCCACACCATTAAGTTATGATTAGAGTTGTATGTGCATCTTAAAAATAAATAATAGATTAACCAGATACACATATGAATGCTTCTTCACAGATTTGTTATCATTTATGTAGTCACAGTTATTTCCAAAAATATTTGTGAACGTCTTTGTTTTATACTAAGTAAAAACAATATTAAAAGTTGCAGTAGCAACAAATACTTTGGTTTTATGAAATTACTGATGTCTGTGCTTCCTTACTTTGCCAGCTATGCTAAATGTGTTTATTTTTTGCAGGATGTTCTTGCTTCAAGAAACTGAAGCAGAAAAAAAGTGATCTAAAGAAAAACATATGACATCTTTCCAAGCACTTGAAAAGCTGCTAAACCCTTCCTTTCAGTCACAATCTGTTCTAAGAATGAGAGCTCACTGGTACATATTAAGACTGTTCAATGTTATCCTGTCCCCTGAGAATATCAGCTTCACAGATAACATGGAGGACTGTTTCTCTGTATAACTGATTTACTGTGAATGCTGGAAACACCAGAGATTTTGTAATTCAGAAGATAAATAATTCAAGCAACAGACAGGGAAAATCTTTGCAAAAGAGTATAGAATTTTTAAAATTCTAGTTAAGTTCAAGGAATAATATAATTCCTAGATAGGAAAGAACAATCGGATAAAGAAAGTACATTAGTAAAATAGAACTGAAGAAGTTGAAAATTGTCAGAGAGAACATCTGAAAACCTCCTGGTAAAGTACCCAGGTAGGATAGCCAGATGGCATGCTATTTGTTTTCACTACTTCATTTAACATAGAAACAAACTGCTCTTCAGCTGAAAAACAAAACCAATTAGAATATTTTCTTCCCTCAGTGTTCCTAAACTAGAGTCCATTAAAAATCACCAGGGGTTTCCAGATAAGAACTATGCAGTATCTCTTCTAAAGTACAGGTGAAAGATCACAGTCACCTCCTGAGTTCCCATCTGTTTTTAAAAATAATACTACCTACACAGCACAGGAGATGAGGGACTGTGAGCAGGGTAGTATAAGGCATTTGAACTAACACATTTGTTATTCAGTGTCACTGAGGAAAAAGTAAGGATGATGTATCACACACACTTACATACTGAAAAATTTTCTATTAATAGAAAAATAGTGCAATGAACTACAATTCCAAGAAAATCTGATTTGCCACTTCAAGGACAGATAAGAAGCCAAACATATGCAGCATAATTTTGCCACTTTTCCCCTAATGGAAAAATATGAAATACAAAATCCAATGTAAGTGCTAGTGGTTTAGGTCACATTGGAAACTAGTCATCTTCTGTCCTGGGCTGTGGATTGAAAGAGGTACCAAGGATAAGCATTATCTTTTGTTCTTTACATAGCCAGAGCTTAGCTTGTAAAAGTCAGTGTGGAGTAAAATAATAAGGGTGGTGGTGGAAGATAGACTTTTCTTTACAACAGCCTCAGGACCTTCTCTGAAAAATAGGAATAACAGAAAGCATTATGAAAATACACTGTGTCCTTGATTGCAAGTACTTGAATTAATGCTATTCAGTGTGAAATCTCAATGCCTCGTCCAGAATTATAAAATAAATAATAGTCCTTCTAATTAAACCCCAAGGGGAATTACTCTAGTGACAGTAAGAACAGGATTTGGTTCCAACTGCAGGTCTCTCTTAAACAAGACTACAAGTGCAAATTTAGCAACACAAGTGACACTACTTGGCTACTTCACTGAGCTGGTATAACATGCCATAAAACTCTGTGTATGAAAGCAGACACATCCATTAGATGCTGAATGCTGGTATTGCAGCATATTCCAGTATAGGAAGGCAATACAGGAGCATTTTTACATTAGGACATATGTATACTTATCAGCTGTACTGGTACAAAGATCCTCACTAAAAGTTTGTCCTGATATTACCTGTGTTATTGGACACTGTGTGCTGTACTATCTTTTCTGAAATTTGTAAGTATTTGACTACTGGTTGGTTGGTTTGGTTTTTGCCCTCACCAACCAACCGACAGTATATCAGGACTTCTCTCTCATGTGGAAACTTTTCTTTTCCCATACTAAAACTTCTTTGTTTCCCCCCTCTTTTTCCTCCTCTGTCAAAAGATAGCTCTTTCAGAAAAACGCAGGACGAAATGCAAACCAACTTAAATAGCTACATCCATACAAAATCTGAATAGAGACCAGTTCTAAGAATATTTAAAGGACAAGCTGCAGCTGTGCTTGTTTAATTTCAGCAGAAATGTGAGAAATTGCATCAATAGGGTGGATGCCTCTTGACACACTGGATGAGTCATATGAATCAGTCTACAGGGCACAGTAATTGGACACCTCAAAGAGCAGGCTTGTGCCATAGGAACAGCACAGAAAGAGAAACAAAGATGAACAAGATTTGGATTATTGTGATTTCCTACTCCATGAAGTTTTATACCTGCATACATATATTCATTTGAGTTGCAGAAAGTTACTTCTGCTTAACTAGTAGGAGAGATGGATATATTATGTGGAGATACCATTTTAAAAATACATAAGGATTTCATATACAATGTTGAGAGTGAGTTATTCTGTTGGTTAAAGAGTAATATTGTGATTACTGAATTTTAGTTGGCAGATAACGCAGTAAAGTAACTTGTCACTAAGGTCCACAACAATTTTTAAGTATTTATTCTTTCCTTAGATTGTATGGGTGGATCCTGTATAAGATTATAGTAGGAGATTAATAGAAATTGTATCAGTACTTAATTCTACACCTGATCTTCTTGGGGTTTATAACTCAACTGAAAAAATGTTTGTTCTTTTCCTTAGGACATTTTCATTCATTCGTTTACTCGCTCATTCTGTAGAAAACAGACAGCAATAGATGTAGCTTAATTACATACTAAACAGACCAAAAGCTGCCTCCATATGATTACACAGTCCCAGAAAAAGAACAGTCACTAAAATAGTATCCACCAAACTAAATTGCATCTGGTGTAGCCACAGAGAAGCAAATCAAAGCTCATGTGCAATGTAAAATGTGCACTACCATGAGATCTGCCTTCTCTCTCAGAGGAGGCTTAACATGTACAGAAAAAGCACTGTCAAAAGAAAAAGCAGAATGGGAAGCTCTCAGATCTCAGAAGATAATTGCTTAGGCTACAGTTGCAAAAACAAGTTGCACTTAGTCCTGTACTGGTGGGTTTCTTACCATACCAAGCCCTCCATAGAGCAATAGCCTCTTCAGAGCAGAGGGAAGGTGGTCTCTGTGAGACCCTTCCCATCACTGGACCAGACACAGGGCTGAGCCTGGATCTCTGCAGAGCAGGCAGGCCTGAAGCACTGCTTTATAACATGTGGCAGGCACTGTGCTTCCTCAGAACTAGTGAAAAATACATCAGGAGATTTTTACTTCATGAAGCCTCTGTTGGCTGTACAAAACTTTCTCTCCTGGATGTTGTGAGTAGCAGCAACAGGCTGTAAGGAAATACAACAGCAGTCCCAGGGACAACAATAAGGCAGAGGGATCTCTAGGGGCTTTTCAAGGTCTAGTATAGGTTTTGGATGATGTGCAGATTTTGGTATCTGATTTACTGCCTGTGCCAGAAAGGGGAAGGTAATTCCCCCTGGGCTCCCTTTGACAGAAGCTCCAAAGGGAACACTAACGAATATTCTGCACTCCACAGAGATAATAAAATGCTTCAGTATGCAGATACACATTTATCTACAAAACAAATGCAATTTTTATATTAGGGAGGTTTTATCAAAGTTGGTTCACTCTGTAATTATGCTGAGAAAGGAACTGGATAGAATTTGAATGATTTAAGGTAAATGACCTATTAACCTACAGGATCTTTCACCAAATGATTCATGTGCATTCAGTCTTCCCCTCTTCCCTCTCACTTCATTATAAAGGTGAAATGAATGACTGAGTTGATCAGGACATCAGCAATCATGGCTGCAGCAGCATTCAACAGAAACAAAACCAATCTTCCTTATGCTAAACTATGCAGGTATATCAAAACAGTAGGGTTGTTTTGTTTTTTTTTTTTTTACATTTGCACAGCATGGGAAAATAGAAAAGAATCAAGACACTGAGTAGTCTAACTTTTTTATAACAAGAAATCCCTATTCAAAGAACCATAGAAACAAATTAATTAATTCTGGGATCAGACTGAGAGGAAGACTAAGTGATGCACTGCTCAGATCTACACCTACACAAAGTCTCTATCTTTCACATTTTCTCATTAGGGACAAATTTTCCTATTTTTTCCCAGTAGGCACAGGAAATCACCTCTTTTGAAAATATGTGACAGTCTGGCAACCGCATGGCAGAGACAGGTTGTTGTGTCTCAGCAAAGGAAATTATATATGACATGACTGTCTCTACTGCCAGCCATCATCCCACAAAACCATACAGCATCCACCCATTTACTTTGGAGCTTAAAATCTTTAAGCAACTGTAGTGGGAAGATGGACTGCCCCTAGGAACCTGCATTCATTCTTTCTTCACAGTAGAAAGAGGAACGCTAAATGGGCAAGAAAAAGAAATCTCAAAACTCTCTGCAGCTTTGTTACTTACTGCTTACAACTCCATACAGACAAGAAAGCAAGGAATCTGCAGAACAGGTTGGGAAGATACAATCAATCCTGGCTGTTCAGCTCTAAGTTCCTCTGGCATACGCTGGGTGCTTGAAAAATCATGCCTGTAACCCAAAGAGAGCATGTTGGATACAGTGTTGTCGACAATAAGGCCGTTTACAGCCCAGGAGATTGTTTCCTGTGCTTTCCAGTCTCCTGGGGGGCTCTAACACTGCTCTCCCTCCCAGCAGTCTGCTTCCCTCAGCTGCCAGCCAGTCCCCTCATCCAGCCATCAGTTTCCTCTGGCTGGAGAGCACAGAGAAGGGTCCACTCAAGTGCTTAAGACAGGAAGGTGGACAGGCAAAGGAAATGTGGAGGTGCTGTCCTCAGCCTTGCTCTCAAGCCTTTTTGCCTGTGATATTCTCCTGGTGCTGTGTGCCAGGCTGCTGCATGTATGGTAACACAGGGTTTAACAGTGGATTAATAAATCCAGAAGGAGTAATGTTGTCTTCACACTTCCTCCTTCTTTTGTCACCTGCTGTAGCAAGTCAGGGACACAGCAGCTCTGTCACGTCTACTTGTGATTGAACTAAGCAGTTAAGTGATTAAGACAGTTTTCACTAAGTAAAATATTTTATTTCACTGCTTTTTCCTTGGACCTTGGCATGAAACAAATTAAACTCAAGCTGTTCTTGAAGTAGTTTCAAATGAAGCTACTCAACCACCCAGACTCATAAACTCTTTATTTTACTCATTTAAATACCTTCCCTTTTAAATACTTTTTAAAATGAATTTGAACTAAAGTCCTTGAATTAGCCCCTTGGAAAGATTTTCATCTTTTCTTTGACAATTTAATCCTTCAATTCAAGTAGTCAGTTGTATATCAAAGGTCTTTAGGGAAATTATTGACCTAATTTTTAGTTACATGATAGATACTCAGTAAAAAGTAACAGTATTAAGTTAAAGGCAATTAGAATTACAGGAACCACCAAAAGATATAGGAGGGAGCCTACTTGGATTAATCTGATTCTTCTGGACTCTCAAAAGGCCTTTAATAAGTTCTGCACAGGAGGCTATTACAGAATCCAGTCAGTTGTGAGGTAAGAAATCAGTGATTTCAGACATGGTGCTAGAATATAAAGCTTACAAAGACATGGTTGATATTCTGTTTGGCAATAGGTTAACAGTGAAACAGTCTCAAACCCACATTCTGACATCATATAGTACAGCAAGCTATCATTCAGCTCACTTGGAACAAAAGTGACAGGGAACTAAAGAACTTGAATTAGTTGAAAGCACTACACACTGACAGCTGAAAGTCTTAGTTTACAAGGCCTGGTAGTGGACATTAGATGAAATCTTGTGAATTATGCATACAGGTTTGGTGCACTAGTTGTGGAAAAAGGACCGGCGTGTCACTGTGGACAGCTCAGTCTTCCTGATCACCATTCAGTGGCTGTCAAGAAGCAAACAGACTGTTCCAAAGCATAAGGAAAGGCAAAAAAACCAACCCAAAAACCTCCCAAAAAACAGCAAAGAAAAACCCCAAACCAACAAACCCAAAACACCAAAACAAAACAGAATAAGGTATGCCATTTTGAAAATTAGTGGTTTGGTCCCACCAACTGGGAAGCTGTGTTTGATGGTGCCAGAGGACGGCAAAGAATCACAGAAGATAGTGCAAGAGAGAAAGGAAAGGCAATAAATACGATTACAGGCTGAGAAGGCTTTCCTTCACAGCGAAACTCTGAAGAATTGTTTACAGAAGAGATGAATAGAAAAGCACTTAGCCCTGGACATGGGCAATGATATTACATGGAAGAGAAAATGAGCACTTCTTATTCTATTCTGCAACAGGAGAGACGCTCAAGGAAAACAACACATGTAAAACATATTACAGCATTTTTTCTTTGAATGTTGTAGACAATTCCACAACATTAGTCTGCAAGATTTGTGGCATCCTCTTGTGAACCACTGACTGATAAGGAACTCAGTATTTCACTTGTAATTCAGAACAATCAGGCGGAGCAGAAAGCTTTATAAGAAAATAAAAGGGGCTTCCTGGATATATGAGATTTTCCCCTCCCCCTTGAAATTCTTTTCTGTTCATTGGTCAAAGTGGTGGTAATAGTCTGGATCCGGCAAGGTGGTGGTGGAAGCCCCGGGTGGTAAGGTAAGCCCTGAAAGTCAGAGTTATATACACTCAGGTTCAGGAGAGAACACCTCTGGTACCCGCCCTGGGGTGGGGAGTTTCACACTGGATGACATAATATTGTGAGTCAGGAGATACTTTGGGAGTCTTTGACCCCTATGTTGCAGTTGTCCCTTCTGTCAGTGCTGCTGAGTCCACTACGGCCCAGTATGGCTCATCAACAAGAGATGAATACCTTCAGGCTTTCTGTGAATGTTGCAGGGAGTCACCTGTGTAAGGAAAAAGAAACACTATCCCACATCACAGGGTTTGCCTCTTTCCTTTTGTACCCTGAGGTGTAGGATGTGCAAGTCTTCAGCCCCTGTCCTGGGTGGCCACTCTACACATTGCAAAGTGTCAGCAAAACACACTGCTGACTGAGCCATCAGCACCAACAGTCCAGTCCCTCAGGGCACCTGGGGTAGTCACTGCAGCTGGTCAAATGTTTGAGTCAATAATCACCAGCAGTATGATCTCTTTACAGAAGGCACAACACGAAAAAAACCAAAAAGGCCTATTTGGAGAAAAGAGAAAAGGTGGATACCAGAATTTCTGTGAAACTCAGGACAATTTTCTTCACAGGAAAAGGAGACTAGACTTAATAGGAACAACGAATACGAGAAAGTTATAGCCAACTCAAGGATTCAAGTGCAAATCAAAGTTGTCATTCCAAACAAGACTTTCACAGACTGATGACAACTGCCATGCAACTAACCTTGAAGTTCATTCTCTCTCAACCAACGCATGACATACAGATTGTAAAAACAACAGGTCTCCATGCTATATTTTCTTTATAAATTACAGTGAAACTGCAATTAAGGAAATAAAGCCTTCCTATAAATACTGTGAAACAAAGAAAGTTTTTGATTATATATGTGACCAAAATGAGGTAGACCTCAAGTCTTGGGTAGAAATCCAGTGCACTAAATCCAGTCATTGCTCCTTACCACACTGGTAATCACAGGCACACTGACCACAGGATGCTCCACCCATTTTCCTGGCATCCCAAGGCAGAGCCTCATGTCTGACATGGATACAGTTCTAGTGAAGCCTCAGCTTCCATTACTCCTGGAGGGGAAAGTAGAATTGTACGTGTATAAAACCTCAGAATGTGACACCACAATGTACACCAGCAATGCTGGTACTTGTAATCCCGCCTTTTGAAGTGCCTGAGGTACTATCAATAAACAGGAATTTTTCCACGTTGGTGGCATTATATTACACCTTATATTAGCACAGAATGTCAGTTATTTTACAGGTTTTTTCTCCCAGCCAGATTTCACGTCATCAAGACTTTGAATATTTTGTACTGTTAACAGTGTATAGAGCTAAAAATAATCTTGGGAAGGTATTCAGATAGCATGTTGATATAGCTCATTATAGAGTATAAATAGCTGAAATTTATTCCAATGAACTATATTAATTCACAAATACAACTAATCTTGAACTCTTATGTAACAAGAGAATGAAAAAGGAAGACTGCATACAAGTATAAGTGTGTTTATACATATGTGGAAAACTGAAATGCACTTCTCCAGCACATCTGCACCTCTGTAAATGGAGAGCTAAAAATGAAATGGGAAGAAAGAATTATTTTGCAAAATGAAACAAACAAACCGACTCTGCATGAATGAGGATGAACTTATTCTGAGGCTCCTTCTGCAAAGAGCATGTCCTTCCCTGCCATGGACATAGCAAGGAGCTCGTCCTCACAGTTTCTCCTCACAGCCATAATCACAAAATGCACATAATCTGCACAAAATGATGGGCTGCAAAGCACTTGTGGATGAGATCCCAAAGAATTCCTGATTCAAACAGGTACAGTAATCAAAACAGCCTGATGCACCATCCCTCTTCTACAAAGAGGTATAACAAGGTTTTTTCTGTGCGGAGAAGAGAGGACAGGAAGGAACAGAGCTGCAAAGGGACCTTTTTTTTCTCCAAATGAGTGTTTTCAGTTTCTCATTTCAATTACTGATCAAGTAAGTCGCTTGGCTTCAATTTTTTTCTTAAGCACTTTTGTGTCCCATCTCTGGTGAGCCATAATGAAGTGTAGAGCAGAAGTAGTAGGGGACCTTGTGAAACTAATCAGAGAACCAGAGCCTATGGAAACAACATCCAACCTCAAGGCTTGAACAAAAGAAGCATATTCATTAAAAGTGTGCATTCCGTTCCAGGTAGACATCAGTTAAGTATTCCTTCCTCATGGGAGGCCACAAAGGCTGTCTGCACCACCAGCATAACATGATCTAATATAGCAACTTTTCGATTGGCTATTTCAATCCCCAAATTAACACAATGTTCTGTCCACCATAAATGTTCCCGACACTGAAGTCTGCTAATACAGGCTAACAGAGAAGATCCAGAAAAGGCCACATGAAACCTATCAGTTACTTAAGCCTGCTCCTCAAGGTGTATATATATATACACCAGAATTGGGGCATGAGATGCAATTTTTAAAAGGGAACAGAAAGAAGTGACCATCTTTTCCTTTAGAAGGGACACATGGGAGATGGGGAGGACAATTTAAGAGTTGTTGGCATGCATTCCCTTGAAGAAGTGTGTTTAACGCTCCCAGCAGTAAGGAGTGGTGGTAAGAAAGGGAGGAGGGCATTCTCACTAAGCCTGAAACAGCAAAATAAAAGGCTGCTATCAGCCACCTAACTGTCAGTGGAGTCTTTCTTCCTTCAACACCACCAGCCTACATTATTTTTCCAAGGGAACTTCCAAGCTGACTGTTTGGGCACTTCTTGTTGTGTCTCTAGTTTACCAAATGAAAAACTGGGACACTTCAGTTTCACATAAAGACATTCACGTGTAACTGAAAATCAGGAAAATGAAGAAGGAAAGGAGGAAAGTATTTGCAAAAGCTAACCTTGGTGTAACTGAGATGTTCCTCTGGACTCTCTTTTGTAGCCAAGAGAGGCTCTTTCAGTTTATTGTATGCTGCAGGTTTTCTTTGCTTATGACCCACAAAGCAGCCACAGCAGGTTAGACACAGGGTTCAAGCCAGCCATTGTGAACCCTCTGTGTGCAGGAACAGCTATCCAGACCTAGTGTTTACCTTGCTTGAAACGTTAGTAGAGCAACAATCACCAAAATGGACATGAACACCCAGCTCTGAACTTGTGACATGATGGGGAAAGGGACGGGACAGTAAGAAGCATCCCTCTTCCAACAGCCTTGCCCAGGTACAGGTGATGGATAAATGGGCTGAGCAGTGCACACCTCTCACCATGAGCATCCGTATGAGCCCTTATGGTCCAAAGACTCAGGTTGATTAGATAATAAGAAGATACCAACTCTTGTTATTCCCTACAGAGGCCTACAGGATTCGACTGTGCTGTGTGCTGATCCCTTCTATCCTTTTCTGCTGTTACTAGTACAACGTGGCTACTCTGAGGGCATGCTGACGTACATGAGACCTTTATATAAATTCAGAAACCTGTGAAACTCCACAAATCCTTCTTCCTAGCAAAGACAGTACAAAATAAAGGCAATCAGAAAGTAATATCAACAAATGTCACTGATTAACCTCATTAAATTTGCAATTGTCCTGTAATTCATTATTCCAAGGTAAAGAGAAGGCAAGCAGCATGCTGCATGCTTGTTCTTTATTGTAGGTGTGCACACACACTGTTCCTTCAGCCAAGTTATCTTTTAAAGATTATTTTCTGATGCATTATGCAAGTGATAGATAGTAAATTTTTTATGTATTTTTGGCATTATACTTTTCTAAATGGTGAACTCTGCATGTGATAAAGGATGAAGTTCAGAAGGGCCAGGAAAAAATGAAAAAAACCTGTAACTAGAACAGAAGAAAACTATGAAAAGCCTAATGAGACAGAGTACTGAGCAAAGTAAATACAGGCAATACAGGAGCAGCATCTCTAAGTGACTACATGAAACATCTTACTCCTCTCCCTTTTAAATCAATGAGTATCTCTCCAATTACCTAAAGTATTACTGCAGGGCAAAAAAAAAAAAAAAAAGGATGGTGAAAATTTCCAGTCTTCATGGGATGAAATGAGCTTATCTATGGGGACTTGAAAATACAAGGAATCTTCTTCAAATTATACCAAATTTTAGGTAAGCTAGTAACAAAGGAATTTTTACACAGCTCTTTATTAAGTAAAAAAGCCAGAATCTTGAGATTTCACAAGAGATTTCACAGCTGTGACTGAGGCATAAAGTACCTCCAAAAGCAATAGGTAGAGAACTGAAAAAGCACCAAAGGACCCCAAATTTTTAAGGGAGAATGCACATTTTAGTTAAACAATTAAGGAGCAATACCAGTCACCAAGCTAAAACCAATTAGCCATGCACCCACATGCCTGTGCCAGCAGACCCCTGTGGGAACAGCTTTCACCTCACCTTCTTACCTGTCACAGGCACCCTGACACTGAAGAGCATCCTCTTCCACACTCTTCCTCTTTTCCCCTCACCATCTTCTTTTTAGAAATGTTGCACCTTATTTTCTCCCACAAGAAAGATTTTTGTGCTGAGTTTATTTCACAAACTAATGGAAAAAGGTAAGTCAAAATGCACATAGCTTGAACAGTCAAAATATGACAGCTAGTTTTCTTAATGGACTTGCCCATTTTACGGGCTAACAAAACACTGGTCTTAAAACACTAAGGTTTTAAGTTGCACCACCTCCCATTTTTTTAAGTTAGAAGAAAATGCTTGATGACATTCATGAGTAGACAAGAAAAGGAAATTCCTAACTAGTCTCAGTCAAATTACAGACCTGGGGAAAACATAAAAAAGTAGAATATCCCTGAACTGACCTAGTTTTTTCAGTATATAAAGTAATATTTTGCTCATGCCACTTTTAACGTACCAATTCATGTTCTATGTAGTTTTAATTAAAATACCCCTTTATCCTGCATTTTGACTTCACCAGTTCTTAAATCATTTTGAGAAATTCAAAACAGCTTTAAAAAATATACTAAATCTATGTGAAAATAAATTGAAGGATATGTCTTCCTGCTCTCTGTTATTAGAGTAACTGGAGTCAATTCTCTGCTCACTTAATAAAAGACTCCTGCTTTTTTAGATTCTCTAGACTTATGTTTTCCTCAGCAGTGAAAGATAATTCAAAGTAGTTTAAGAATGGCGAATAAAGATGAACTATTGTCATCTTTTATATTCATGAACCTGTACCAAACTTAGTAACAAGGAGGCACTTAAATTCCTGCTGGAGCTTGAATTGCTACTGGAGCTTGAAGTGCCCGCTCTAGCTCATGTATTTCAGGGAGGGGGCTGGTGGGGCTGACACGTACTATGCTATTTTAGAGTACACTCTGCATTCAAAAGTTAAGAAGAGTTATGTTACTGGGACATTAAGTAAATAAAAAACCACCATGCTCCTAGGTTAAAATAACATACCATTGGCATCTAGTTAGCACTACTAGTAATATTCAAAACTGAATTTGATCTTCAATATATACATGATCTGATCGAAAATTCATTTAATGTTACACAAAAACATTTTTGTAGTCAGGTTTCCATTGCCATGTAGAATTGAGATGAACTATCTATTTACAATTTGAAGACTGCAATACTGCTTGAACAGTAACTCAAACTACTTTAGAAAGTATGATCTTGTTAATTGCAATTTTTAAGTACCTTAAGCAGTTAGTAGTTTTGTCCCAAAATTTATCTAACTGCTTTCATACCATGATTTATATAACAAGGTGGCCTAAACAGTGGTAGTCTTTTCTTTCCTCCCTTATAAAAACATGCTTTAGACTTGAGTATATGAATAACCAAGCTTCTTAGACCTTGCTCCAAATAAAACACAGTTCCAGAACAGAATTACAGTTCTTACAAATACCACAAACACTTCTGTCAAGATTTATTCCTACACGAATGGCGAATTTGCTGGGTGCGTCAGCAGCTCATCTCTCTAACACCTAACGCCACCACCGTGGGGAAATTCAGGAACTCGGCCAGGGAGTCTTAGCAAAAGGGATGAAGCCTCTCTTGCTGTATCTATGGACCTGCATATCACAACCACTTTTGAAAGGTAAATTCTAAGCAAGTAAGATCAGAACAGGTCATCGCAAGTTTGTTCCCAAACCTCTCCTGGGATCATAGCAGCTCAGACCCAGCAGAGTCTGGAAGCTTCCTCTGTGAGCCCTCCCCCTGCAGCAAGCCACAGCCACGCTGTTTCAGTTGTGCTTTGAAGTATCAGGGATTAACAACTGAACAAAATAGTGACAAGTATCACAGGACCTCCACTTCGTCCAGTCTTTCACTCAAAACTGCTATTCAAATCACAGCCTAGAGTTCTAGGAATAATTGCAGACCTTTACTGGGCATTGACCACCATTAGCTGTTACTGCTGAGGAAAGCCAGCCCAGAGTCACTGTGTGTCACTCAGCTCCACAGCAGCTGAGAGCTGACCACCCCCCAGAACTCTCCTGCCACTGTGCAACTCCGGCAATAGCCTCATTTTGAATACTACAGTCTATTTTGATTTCTTTCTCTTGTAAAAAAAATTACAACACTGACCTGCTCAGAGCATAAATGGTAAAAACAGCTCGATCTGTTAAATATCTATTAATATTTCTAAAAATGAAAAAACAGCAAACCAACCAAAGAAATTGTATATGCAGCAAAGACTTGAGCTCAAGTCCTAATCTCACCCTCTCCCTGTTTTCCCCACAGAGCACAATATTTTTAGCAGCTAGGGTGGAATTAAACAAAGAACTGGAGATGTTTAAGCTGGCATTTCCTGAACATAATGTCTGAGATAAAATGCTTTATTTTTTAATACATGTTTTGTTTTCACATGTACTGTTTGAATCTATTTCCATTTATTAAATATGTTGTTAACAAACTTTTTAACTTGACCAGAATATCTCAAAGGCTACGGGTTAATAAAATATATGCTATTAAACCCGTAACATAGTAAGGGAAGCATTACCCTAGATAAATTCAACTTGTACAATTAAAACATTATGAAATACTAATTATTTTCAATAATGTGCATAGCTATCAAAGAAGCACAACAATCACCAGAGTTCTTTTTAGAAAACATTCTTTTAAATTCAGTTTTCATGGATTTAACATACACTGCCAAAATGCCCAAACCACACTGAAAATGAGATGTGGGTTGGGCACAAAACCAACAGTTTAAACATGTATCACATGATGCCACTGAAGTATTTTTAGTTGTGTGGCTTAACAAGATAGAAACCTTTTCTCGCAATATGAATTTATTTTCTATGCAAATGATTTTGCCTGAAAACCTTTTATTACATGAAAGGTTGCATAAATAAATTCTGTTAAATACAGAAAAAAAATTTAAAATGAGACATTTTCCTTAGAAAAATGTGACAAGATTTAGGCAAAAGTGATCAATTTCCTTAGGAATGGTTATATTTTCTGTTCTAAAACAGCTCAAATATGTTTCTTTTGCTTTATACAAGATGAAATATGAATTACATATGAAATGTGTAAGTTCTCACATGCCCACCAATTGTGTTCATTTCACAAATTAAAAAGAAAAATGCAGTTATATGGCATCAACAACTGCATAATCTACAACTATTACCACTCTCTCCTACCCACCATGCCCACACTATTTCCTATTTAATCTCAGAAGACTTTCCACTTTTTCCTTAGCTATTTACTGTTGAGAATTAGTCTTAACCAGATAATTTTGATTAATTTCTCACGCAATCAAGGCAGAGCTACACAACTCCAGATAGAACAACTTCATACTATTAACTGCTGCAGCAACTGACGGGGGTTTTTTTGTTTTGTGTTTTTTTTTTTTTTTTTTTTTAATTTTGCTTCCCGTAAGCTTTAGCAC
>VXBX01007909.1:865970-883179 GCA_013400415.1 Scytalopus superciliaris
TTTTTTTTTTTTCTTTTTAACTTTGCTTCCAGTAAGCTTGAGCACTTCAAGCCCTGTAGTTCAAAATGTCTAAAAAGACTTGAAACATGTCTTATTTTGCGTATTTTTTATATATTGGGAAAGAACTTCCTTAAACAATTCGTGGGTAGTGCTAGAGTGGAAGTCTACGACTTTAAAATCAAATTCATAGTTGAAAAAATAAAAATCAAACCAAACCTTTCCCCCCCCTAAGATCCCAAGTGTAACCAGCTCAGGATGTCACAATATCAAAAAAACACTGCGAAAAGTAACAGAACAAGTTGACACACTTTCACATGTGACATTTAAAACAGCAACACTGGGGGTTTAATTTTTGACTCTTGAATTCAAAAACAACTGAAATATTTCCTGAAAATTTAGATCAACCTGCTTTCACGTTTGCACAGTTGGAAGAATATACAGATATAGAATGCCTGTTTGAACATTTTAATACAGTTTTCTCATTTAACATTCACACTGTAATCTGGAATTTGTTGTTTATCACCCCAGCCTCAGCATCTGTCTTTGAATTAACAAGCAAAGTTAAAAACCAATGTTTTTTTAGACTGTAACCTGACAGTTACAAATACCAAAACTAAGTGACAAAACAGCCATATCACTGATATCTTAATGGTTTTATTCACAAAATAAAGAGCTTTGTCTTTCCCAAGGAAGACCTTAACAGAAAGACTTAATGATACAGTTATAAAAAAGTGGTACAGAAAATTTGAAAAAGTCTGGTAAAATTTACAAATGCAAACTATCACTTTGTACAAAACCTTTTTTTTAAAGAAAGTTCAGCAATAGATTTTAAATTACAGTTTTAACAGCTTAGAAATGCACATTTATTTCAAACTTGTTGGGCTTCATTTTCGCCTGTGTGGGGAATTCTCCCTTCGTCTGTCCTCATTCTTTCTGGATTCCCTGTCCTCGATCCTTCTGGATTCCCTGTCATCGTTCTTTCTGGATTCCCTATCCTCATTCCATCTGGATTCCCTGTCCTCGGCCCTTCTGGAATCCCTGTCCTCATTCCTTCTGGATTCCCTGTCTTCATTCCATCTGACCTCCCTGTCCTCATTCTTTCTGGATTCCCTGTCCTCGGCCCTTCTGGACTCCCTGTCCTCATTCCTTCTGGATTCTCTGTCCTCGTTCTTTCTGGACTCTTTGTCCTCCATCCTTCTGGATTCCCTGTCCTCATTCCTTCTGGATTCCCTGTCCTCCACCCTTCTGGATTCCCTATCCTCATTCTTTCTGCATTCCCTGTCCTCATTCCATCTTGATTCCCTGTCCTCATTCTTTCTGGACTCTTTGTCCTCCATCCTTCTGGACTCCCTGTCCTCATTCCTTCTGGATTCCCTGTCTTCATTCCATCTGACCTCCCTGTCCTCATTCTTTCTGGATTCCCTGTCCTCGGCCCTTCTGGACTCCCTGTCCTCATTCCTTCTGGATTCTCTGTCCTCGTTCTTTCTGGACTCTTTGTCCTCCATCCTTCTGGATTCCCTGTCCTCATTCCTTCTGGATTCCCTGTCCTCCACCCTTCTGGATTCCCTATCCTCATTCTTTCTGCATTCCCTGTCCTCATTCCATCTTGATTCCCTGTCCTCATTCTTTCTGGACTCTTTGTCCTCCACCCTTCTGGACTCCCTGTCCTCATTCTTTCTGGATTCCCTGTCCTCATTCTTTCTGGACTCTTTGTCCTCCACCCTTCTGGACTCCCTATCCTCATTCTTTCTGGACTCTTTGTCCTCCATCCTTCTGGACTCCCTGTCCTCATTCTTTCTGGACTCCCTATCCTCATACTTCCTAGACTCTTTGTCCTCATTCCTTCTGGATTCTCTGTCCTCAGTCCATCTGGATTCCCTGTCCTCGTTTCTTCTGGACTCTCTGTCATCGTTCTTTCTGGATTCCCTGTCCTCAGCCCTTCTGGATTCCCTGTCCTCATTCCATCTCGACTCTTTGTCCTCATTCCTTCTGGACTCCCTGTCCTCGGTCCATCTGGACTCCCTGTATTGGTCGGAGTAGCGGCTGTACTTCTCTCGGTGTTTCTCTGAACCGTTTCTGTACCAGTCCTCTTGATCCTCCTCTCTCGGACTCGAATGATCACAGTCTCGCTCTCTGGATTTCGACCTTCCTCTTTTTCTACTGCGATGTCCATTATCTTTGCTCCAGTGTCTGTAATTTTCATCATCAGACAAAGAAGCTCTTCTGTCTGCTTTCTTAGCTTTTGAATTACTGTGTTTATTTTCCAGATCCTTACTTCTGTCATGGTTCCTATCCTTCCCATCATGGTAACTCTCTCTGCCATTGGACTCGTCTCTGTGATGATATTTCAATACATCATCTCTGTGGGATTCTCTCAAATGTCGGTGATTTCTTTCTGATTTGCTCTCAGTATCACTTCTTTCCTCTTGATGCCTCCTTCCCATTTTCTTTTCAACTGATTTCCTTTTCCTTTCCTGTTTTTTCCTAGAAGCTTTATCAGATTCTCTATTTTTCTTCTGTGTTCTCCTTCTTCTGGCTTTAGAAACATCTGAAATTATAGCAAATTATGGGACTAAGGTTGCAACTTAATTTAATATGCTTAATGTATTAAAATACAGAAAAATTGTAAAAAGTTATTTTTTGTCAGAAAATTTTTATGGGCATGTATTAGGACAAAAGTTCCAAAATAATGAACTTTGATTTCTATCCTTTAGCTAACTCAAACTGATGCCTGTCCTTTGAAAACCTCTACTTGTCATCATCCTCTTGCTGACTTGATACAAAAGGATGAGGCACAGGCTGTAAAGTCAATACATCAAAGCACTCTCATAAATAATATTTTTTTTTTAGGAAGATGACCTTTCCCAGACTATCCAGTCGCAAAATCATTTAGTTTTCCTGGAAAAGCTTATCAGTCAATGGAGATTAAAAACAGCAGATGGGAAAAAATCTCCAACGCTATCCTATGAGGAAATACAGGGATGATGAAAAGGCTTGAGATAATGGTACTGCAGCAATATAACAATGGCTCTCAGGTTCATTTTGTCAGAAGAAATAGTGACAGCTTTGTCAACAAGATTAAAATTAACTTCTGTATTTCTAAATACACAGTAGTGCTCATGTCAGCAGAAGAGGCCTTACCCTTCCTGTTTGCTCTTTGTAAGGGACCTCCAGATTCCACTCCACTGTATTTATCACTAACAGCCATTTAGAATAACCGTTAATTCATGTTATTGTATAAACTATAGTATCACATCATCTGTTTCTCATCACTTTTTGAAAATATCACAGCCATAAAGTGACTTGTTAGTACATATAACATCTGAATTCTACAGCCGTTGTCTAGTCTCATGTCTGAACTAACATTCCGATAAAATGCAATGATTGATCAATTCAGACAAATTTTAATTCATTAAGTTTTTTAAACAGTGTTTTCCATACTATTTTACAGCCACCAGAATGCAGAAAAAGACCTGGGAAAGTAAATAGAAAAGAACCAACTGCTCTGATAACAGATAAATTTCATCCTCTGCTGGACCTGTTTTGGTTAGAACTACCTCCCCAGAGCAGTGCTGAGATTAGCCAGCTGATGGAAATACCAAACATTTTCTGGCAGTAATCTCTAATTTAGCTCTATGCTCAATTTCTAATCAGCAGGCTTTCTATTTTTCTTATACACTGAACTGTTAAAACACTGCAATACTGCAGGGATATTCCTCTGAAAAATGCCTTTTAACTCTTCTAAAAGTAATTCTACAGTTTTAAAAAGATGCAAACACAGGAGGACTTGAAGTTATAACCAGTAATGGACCTCAACTAAGTTTACCGTTAAGAAGTATAGTTATCTCCAATTAGTGCTTTATCACTATATTAAAGTACACAAGAGCCTGAAAAAGAAAAGTGAAACCAGACTGCAAAGGTATTAAGATACAAATTTTAGTGAATGTGTTCCTGCATGGAGAAAAGGCAAGTAGTAAAAGGGAAGGTCCTAAACTTTGAAAAATCAAGCCTTCATACTCGCGGACAGCAGACTCAGTTGGTTTGTCGCTAAGGACTTGCCCCTCTGGTTCCTATCAAGCAGCTCAGCAGAGCTGCAGCTGCCCATGCAGGAGCCATCTGGCTCTGTACTGAACCAATGCCTCCTCTGACCCTGTTTGACAGTGCCCTCCCCTCGTGCTGTCGTCACCAATGCGATTAGTGCAATGACACACAACTGAGACTCCTGTGCACAGAGACTGTGATGGAGAACTGATGTGCATTTCCAAAGCATGAGCAGTTCACACTGCTTTTATTTTATTAATTAACATTTTCATTTCAAAGGCACGTAATAAATCAAATTAAGTTTGAATCAGCAAACCTCTGTACTACAGGAAGTCATGCTGTGTTATCATCTGTTCATGCCATATATACTGGGAGAGACTGCACACTAAATCATACTAGCATGTGCTTTAAGGACTAAGCAATGTTTATGACAATTCATGTCAAATAGAAGGTTCTACATCAGTAGGATGGTACAAGATGCTAAACACTAATTGTAATGCATAAAAATACTAAGTTGTCAGCAAAAGTTAATTCTTCCCAGGAGATTTCTCTACAGACAAGAGCATTCAGTGTACACCACACAAACTCTTCCTGAAGAAGAGGACTTAGAAATGGAGACTTACATGGAGAATAATATTTAAACACATTGCTAGAACTGAATAAAGTAATTTCTGACTCACATATTTACAGGGAAGGACACAAGTAGTATTAACTATCAAGCTCACTCAATCAAGCCAAGCAAAACAGAGTTGTGGAAATTAATCTCTGCAGTTCACCAGTAAACATCCCACAGAGATAGTAATAGGGAATGACTAATCCCTCCATGCTGCAATAAACTGAAGTCTTAGTAGTGTGCAACAGGTACCAACTGTGTAAAAAGAGTGATTTATAAAACAATGTTTCTCAGACATTTAAGTCTCTAAAAATGGAACTCAGTTTTTCTAAAGTAAAAAAATGTTTCCATGAGCAATATTTAATATTTTAAAACTAAGTTAAAAAAGAAGCAATTAATTTCTAGAGCAAAGAAATTAACGCTGTTTATAGCCAGATTTTCCTTGAAATGAGTATGGAAACAGAAATAAACGGATGTATAGAAGTAAATAAAAGTGAAGTAAAAGGCTATAAGGCTAGTGTTTAAGTACCTGAGTCACTGCTGCTGTCACTGCTAGATGAGGAGTCACTGCTGCTGGATGACTCTGAGCTACTACTGCTGCTATCAGAATCAGAATCTGAAGAAGAGTCCGAAGATGAAGAGGAATCTGATGTCTCAACATTTTGCTTCTGTGTCATAATCAACTTTGGTGCATTTTTAAGGTGCTCCCGTAACTCATCCCTAATTTGGGGGGGGGGGGGGGGGGGGGGAGGGAAGATGAAGAAAGTGAATATCAAATTCACAGAATTGTTCCTTACGTTAGTCCTCCAAGGCCAATAGAAGTGAAGAAATTGATGGCAAAGCGAGTGTTTCTTGGGTTATCCCGAGGCAACAACCCCTCAAAGAAAGGCTGCAGTGTCCTGATGAAAACAAACATCTAAATTAAACACCATTGCCAGCTTAGTACTCTCACTGACATGAAGAAACTGAAAAAAGAAACTGCACAGTTCTCCACAGGAGAGCAAAAGTTTTATCTTCATGCATTTTTCAATACTTTCATTGATTCTATCTATGTACCTATGCTGAAACCCCACCATACAGGGCCTCAAGTTTCAAATTTAAGTTTACATGAGCTAAAGCACCTACCAAATTCTTCATCACACACAGAAGAAATGCCACCTTAGAGGAAACAGTTCAAGCAACTGAAAGTAACACTGCCAGAATGCAATGCATTAAATCCCATACAGATTTAAAGAATGTGCTATTTACACCACACTAAAGGATAAGCAACTGATCCTAGAAAGACTATTACTAATAATTGTGTGGGTTTTTCTAATTTTTGTCAGAAAAAGAAGTCATAGTAGTATTTATTATGCAGCTATATAGCTGACAATATAAAAATAGACTCACACTTGGAAAATTCTTACACAAAGCTGAGTATCATCGGGGTGGGGGACGAGAGGAGGAAGATGTATCTTGCAAATAGTCATACACATATCTGAACCCAAACTGATGGCAACGCACTCAGCTTCACATGATTCTGCAATGACTACATCTAAACATAAACCTATTCTTGAAGTACTGCAGCTACAGAACTTAATTGAACTTGAACACAGAGTTCTTACCTGTACTTTTTCAAATAAACAAGCTCATTAAATTTAGTGTTTTGAAAATAAAATTTCAACTTACTCATCTTTTAATCTTGCATTTAAATTAGGAAGTCCCATATATTCACTCAGTTCCTGAAAGAATATTTTGACAAAAATTCTACTGGAGGATGTGGTAGTTTCTTCACTCAGTATTATACATTCAAGGACCTGAAAACATTCAGAAAAATATAAATCCTTAAGCTTAAACATATATTCTTCTATTTATCTTAAAAACTTCTGTCCTTATGAAATAACTAATAAAGACTGATTTATTTTTTTTCAAAAGAACATAAATTCTGTAATTTTTAATCAAGACTGTCTTCCTCCAAAATTCTTTTCTACCACCTGGGAGCAGCTTCTGATCATAGTTATGCAAGTAATTCTTTAAGGATTTATTCTGTCTAGGAAAACTCCATACGAGAA
Source organism: Scytalopus superciliaris (assembly GCA_013400415.1). NCBI lineage: Eukaryota > Metazoa > Chordata > Aves > Passeriformes > Rhinocryptidae > Scytalopus > Scytalopus superciliaris. The sequence continues at coordinate 872,676 of VXBX01007909.1, forward strand.
AAATCAGACATATGAACTTCTGGAAAGCTGGAGATTTGGGACTTAAGTACTGAAGAGGTAAAATATTTGTGTCTGAAGAAAGACAATTAGACTAGGCTATGAAACAAGAATAAAATAATTTGAAAAGAGAAGTTACGTTGATATTTATTCCATGATTTTTAATAGTATAGCATTGTATCTCAGAATGCAAGACTGCTTTTATTTATTTTGTATTTAAATCATAAAATGGCAGTATTTTTAAATGTCTTATAATTCTATATAACTTTTAGTTTCATATATCAAGAGATTAAAAGTTCAAAATTCTTTTCTAGAAAATGTACATTTTAACCAGTCAATTCCAGCTGAGCTCCACAAAATAACAACTTAAATCCACTACTGAAAACGATGTACAAGAGGCAAAAAGAGGAGATGGAACCAATCAGAATTGTTCAACAGTGTCTGAGAAGATACTTAACATAACCCAGTTTGCTACAAGTAGTTCCAAATTGTAGAATTAATACTAGAAGTAATACATTAATATATTACGGTGGAGTACTGGAGATTAACTACTGAAAAAGAAATCTAAGACAATAGCTTTTTGTTTTTAACTTACACTCCAGGGAATTGAATCAGTATACAGTAGATGAGCAAACATCTTGGCAACATTTCTCAGTTTGTTTGTTTCCAAACGATGAATGGTATCGTATTGTTCTTTGAAAATAGCTTCAAAGGATTCCATGTATTCTTTTTTTAACATGCAGAAACGCTGAGACAAAATTGTACAATTTAAACAACCAGATTAAACAAAACACTAAATATGCAAATAACCTACAAGTAAGTGACCTAATGGTGTGAATATTTACTGCAAGATTTCCTTTTTAAATAACCCTTGGAAGAAAAGACATTCAAATGGATATATTTTATTGCTTTCAGCAGTTGACAGAACAAGAAACCTGTCTGCGTTGCAAAGCAGTAATTATAATTTTTGAACTACAGCAAATTATCCAGCAACTTGTTTTACTTCTATACACCCAATATTTACACTGGATATAACCCTATTTTTTTCACTACATCACTTAATGACTATTTCGATTTAGAAAAGCAGCAGGAAACACAGAGGTTAAGACATTTTGGATATAAACATTCCAAAGAATAGGGAAATTAACATTTATATTCATCGGAACATGCAGATTCATACAGTTAGTGCTTTGTAACCAACGGTCAAGAGAAGGATTTCCTCAAGTACTGGATGACAAACACAAAAAACACTGTCTCAGCATAACTTGCTCCATTGAGAAGACAAGTATTTCACTTTAACTCTTCAGATCTGTCAATATTATCGATAAGGAGAACTTAAGAAAATCACTGCAACTAAATTAACAGTTAGTTACACAAAACCAGAGAGTCAGCTGTTTATTGAAAAGCAAACAAACAAAACACAATCAGAGGACAGTAATTATTCAATCTTGTGCTCTAAATAAAGCCTACTAAGCAGCTTTGAAAAAAGTGGTAAATGACAAGAATCTCCAAAATTAATATTCAGCACTGTAAAACGGGTATTTTCTGGTAACTCATAATGCTTTTGTCTTTTTAGTACCATTCCTTTGCCACTGATTTATTGTTCTACCATAATGAGAAAAAAAGGGAGGCAAAATAATCAACGTTATAAAGGGAAAATGAGTTCTCTCATTCTGCATTCACTGTATTTGTTAAAATCAAAATGTTAATTCAATTCACTAATACAATCAACCAACACAAGCATTTTCAGAATGATAAAATGACTATTATTTATCCATTAAAACTTAAGTTTGACACACAAAAACTAAACCAATGAAATTTTCTATCATAAAGTGTAAAATCTGAAAACAGAACTCACCCCAGCCAGTAACCCAAAGAATTTTTCGTATGTTCTTTGCTGAGCACAGCAGTCAAGTATCATATTGCAGAGTTCTTTCTGGGTTATGGGAAAAAAAAATTTCTCTAGGTAAATTCACTGTAGGAGGAAAAAACCCACCACTAAGTACCAAATAACTGAAGAAAGCCTTACATGGATATGAGCTTTGAATCGAAAATTTACATAAAACTTCATTGGCAACACCAGTAGTTCTGTGAATTCCTTTGGGACGTGAATGTGAACTTTTGCCCTTTAAATTTCCTCTTCTGCTTAAACTTAAGATCTATGTGCTAACACACTGTGCATCTAATAAGAAAAAATCAGAACTCATTTGCAACCTCACTTTACCACAGTGAAAAAAGGAGATATAAGAGAAAAAACAAGGTTTGAAGGGGGGTTTTTTGGTGGTTTTGTTTTGTTGTTTGTGTGTTGCTTGGGGTTTTTTTGTTTTGGGGTATTTTGTTTGTTTGTTTTAACTAGCACCAATCCCGGCATTCATAGGAAATGAAAATTCTTTACAACTTCCAAATGTTAAAATGGCTTACAGACAAGCCATTTGAAAACATAGTGTGCACGCTTAGCAGAGTATTTCCAAAATCCAAAATATCTGTATTTGTTGGTATATAGAATACCTTTAACTATTCAGACCTAATTTTCCTGACAAGCTCTGCTTACCATAAGCAAGCAGAAGGCTGCATTCCACTGCAATTGTTCCAGTCCTGAGGGTGATGTTCAGAAAGACTGAACTCAACCTTGGCAGGCCAACATGGCCAGTCTTAATCTATAACCAAGAGAATGAGTGGAACTTTTCTAAAGCGGCTGTTTTAGGCTCATATTCAGAATCACCCTTTAGAAAAGCATCTCTCCTTGCCTAGGAAGAAACAGAGGAAACGTTGCTAGGTAAGTCTCCCAAAACTTTTGTGCATCCACCATCATTGACAGCCTGCCTTTCATCTTCCTGTCTCCATGGTGAACATAGATGAGAGCAACAGAAGATGCTCTATTTCCCTTACACCAACTACCTAGAACAATTAGTCCAGTCTTCCTGGAATCCAGGTTGTCTGGCTCCCTTTCTCCTTGTCTCCCAATATTATCACCCCAAGATCATTACCAGAGCAACCTCTGGCAGCATCCCTAACCTCTTCTTTCACAAACACACCAAACCAAGAACCAGAGGGAAACACACACAGATGGATTCTGCTCTGCACCTCACCTCTGGGACCAGAGCCCTTCAGCGGCTGAGAGCAGTGAGCCAGGCAAGGAAGCCCACACTAGTTTAAAGCCAAATTTACTCTCCTGACCTACTATGTAAGTTACAGGTTGTAACACAGCTATGAATTGGTTTAGGGCATAGTGAGACAAGTGAAAAATACATTGTTATATAAATTAAGAGCCATGAAATACACAAAGCTCAAACAGGACTGCAGTTTACCCCCATTCTCTTTTTTTCTCATTAAGACCATTTCTATAGCATAATCCAATTTATGACACTTCCAAATAAGTTTCTGGCTGTCAGTCATGCATCTTTCATTATTAGTTTAATTTAAACTGCTTTAAACTACTAGTAAGATTCCCATAAAACAAGGGTGATTCCAAGCATTTTGTTCTCTTTGTATCTTACATCAATTTATTGTAGCACATACTAGCTATATATAGCATATATTTCATATTCTCATTCATATAGCATATATGAATATATATTCATACAGCAAATATTTCATATTCTCCCACTTGTGCCATTCCTCCAAGCATACATTCATAAGAAACATTTTTGCCCATCACAAAAATTCAAAACAAATAAAAAGCCAACCACACTGAACAAGAAAAAAAATACACCTCCAAATAATGAGGCAGTAATGTACCAAATAAACTTACAGATGTGTTTAAAGGCATTCCTTTTAACACTGTCACACTCTGTTAGTGTGATGTATTAAAATGCATATTAACTTTTTATATTATCTCTTTCACAGGATTGCTGCAGTTAATCAGTTTTCAAACAATAAAAAGGGTAAAGTGTTGATGCCACTCTTAATAACATCAAGAAGACTTGAAAAACAAATTACTTTTCTTCCTCATCTTAAATGCAATTATAGCATTGGTATCATCCCCTGTGGTTTATGGTAATTAAATATTTTAACATTTTAATTAAATATTACAATGATTTCTAGGAGGGTATCTTGCATAACCACATGCATTAAAACAGATTTGTCCATAAAGACACTCTTGCTAGTGTTACCTAAACAACTCGAGGTTAGGTGGAGAATAACTGTCTTCCAGACTTAAAATTAACAAACTTTACAATTACTTAATTATTTTTTGAGAGATGTGACAAGTTCAGATGGCAATTCCATCTTAATTTACAGCTTCAAAGGCTAGTTAACTTACTACTGTTCAATGATGTTTATGGCAGGAAGAGCCTGTGTTATTTAGCCCATCGCTTGTTTTGAAAACCGCAATGAATCTGTTCCCCAGTTTTACAGGCAATTTGTATATTGTTCGACAGTTTTCATTCAATGCTCAACAAGTGACTCCTCAGCTCAGTTAAGAAGTGTATATATAGCTATCCAATCATGAAGTAAAATACTTCAAAAATATCTGACATCTCATACAGATGGTGAAGGATGTTTTGTGAAGATCTTGAATTTAGTATGGTATCAAAAATCTCTTTCTTTTCACCTTAGGGCTACACACGCAAAACTTCATTTTAAGTGATTCCACTAAGGTAATCTGAGCAATTCCATCTCCTTAGGTTAAATGCATACATATATGCTTGGAAAATCAAAGTCTAGTCAGAATTCTAGCTCATGCCTGCTATCAGTAACACACAAACACAGCCTAAATCTGTATGTATTCTATACCTTGATTTTGTAGGCATCAACACACACCACAACATGCCATGTACATGATACATACTTTTCTTTAAATTGATAAATTATGAAAATTTGGATTGACCCTACATCTCAGGCCCACGAAAAGTCCTACTTTAGAAGACAGGATATCTACTTGAGGATGATCACCTTTTACAGGCAGTAGCAAGTCTGTGAACTAATCATGGTGCAGATGCCAAACCTACCAATGCCCTCCAATTGGAAAGCAAACAAAAGAAATCATCTAAGAAATCATCCATTTGACCAGAACACAATTATCAGCTTCAGACCATCCCACTCTACACCAGTTTCCTGAATGACACTTTCACTGAATGTCAAATCAACCTAAGTACTTCTGTTATCTTCAAGACTCAATGCATACATAACACAAGAGACACTGACACTGCCACCCCTGCAACTAGGATTGCTTTGAGCAAGTGACACCTCCTGTAAAAATGAAAGTGTGTCAGATGCACACGTAATTCTTTCAAGAAGGCTGTGCCTACAATAATTTTTTCTCATTTCAAGTAACAAAAATAAAAATATCCCGTGACCCATTACTTTTGTTTGGCACACCCACACGGAGGGGCAGATATAGAAGCAGCTCTAACTTATTTGAGCAAAGTTCCAAGCACTGCTGTATACAAATTTAGTTCTTATCACAAGCAAAAAAAAGAAGAAAAGCCTAAAACCCAATCCATTTCAGGCACATTTTCAAAGAACAAGATCAGTGTATGGTTGGCTTGAGTTTTTGGTTGTTCCCACCACTGGGCAACAAGATAAGCGATTTCCCTTTCTGCTCTCAGATGGAAAGATGTTAAGAACCTTCTAAAATTAAGCATTCTACAGGCAGTCCATCTTAAAAAGAAATAAATAAAAAAGGAAAAATATCTATATTTCTAATATATGTTTTCTTAAAGAAGTATCAATTCATTCTTCATCTAAGTAGTTGTCACTCCTGTGTACTTCTGTATTACTGTGAGGAAACTCAAGTCTTTGTTAGTTTTTTTTTTAGCTAAAACCATCAGAAACTGAAATGTTCTCCCCCTCCCAAGACCAGAGGCAACAAAAATCTGTTCAAGATAAGCATAAAGTAAAAAGCCCCTTTCTGACGTTTCATTTGGGCTTGGTTGTTTGCTTTCCTCATAGTTCAGAAGCCAGAACAACTGATAATACCATACTCCTCTAACTACAGTTTTAATTTATTTAAATTTTTGTCTTTAGTAATGCATGGGATTAATGTAGATTTAACACAGATAATAACAGTACTTTTTTAAAAAAGAGAAATAGTGTGCTCTGCCAAGACTGAGCATATGTCCAAAGAAGCAACAGCAAGGCTTGTTTGCAACAGTTGTTCTAGTCCGCAGATTATCCATTTGAATCTTCTTTCTCCAAGTCAGAGCTGTGTGACAGATCCATTACTGGTATTAAGCACACAAACATTTGTGTTGCACAGCAGTTAGTGTTCAGGATAATCTGATAATTCAACCACTGGTATTTCTGAACTCAGCCCTGGTAAGTCACACCAAAAGTCTCTGTCCATAAAGACTTCCAGAACAATTAACCAGTAAGATAGTCATTTACACTATATTGATTTCAAAACTGTTGTTCCCGTTTGTCTTCAGGTTTCAGATATTCTTAGTAGGTTTTTGATTGTATTTAATTGACAATTTATTACTCAAAACCTGTGGAGAACAGTCTTAATAACAGAATTAAAGAAATAATATTTTGTTAAGTAAAGCCTTTCAGAACAAAAATACAAAGTTACTGTCAAATTAGACTTGATTTTAACAAAACTTTTGCTGTGAGAATTTTAAGTTTCACATAATTTTTAAGCAATACTTCAGCCCTACACTCTAGTTTCTGATTCTCGTGATGACTGTCATTCATAGTAGGAGCTGGAATAGAATATGAGCATAAACAAAGTCTAAAGACTCATCCCAGAGTTCCGCAAACATTTCAGAATTTCTCAAGACTGTTTAAAGCTTTGAATCAGAAGATGCAAAGAAATTACAGATGTAACATCCTGCAATATAGGTTGCTGAAGCTTTCAGAAAAACAGATCAAAAAAGAAAAAAGTGTTTTATGACTAAAGAAAGTAACAGTAGAGAATCACAGAATCACTAAGACTGGAAAGTATCTCTAAGATCATCAAGTTCAACCGTTAACCCAGCACCACCTTGTTCATCACTAGATCGTATCCCCAGGTGCCACACACTTTTGAACACTTCCAAGGATGGTGATTCTACCACTTCCCTGTACAGACTGTTTCAATGACTGACCAACCTTTCAGTGAAGAAATTGTTCCTAGCATCTAATTTAAACCTTCCTGGCACAACTTGAGGCCATTTCCTCTGGTCCACCTTCTACAACCTCCTTTTGGGTATTTGCAGAGAGGGATAAGGTTCTCTTTGAGCCTCCTCTTCTGCAGACTAAACACCTCCAGCTCCCTCAGCCACAGAGAGCACTCCAGGTATGGCCTCACCAGTGCTGAGTACAGGGCGACAATCACTGCCCTGGTCCTGCTGGCCACACTATGGCTGACACAGACCAAGATGCCACTGGCCGTGGCCACCCGGACACACACTGGCTGATACCGGTGGTATGCCTGCTGCTCACCAGCACCCCCAGTCCCTTTTCCACTGGGCAGCTTTCCGGCCACTCTTCCCCCAGCCTGTAGCGCTGCCTGGGGTTGTTGTGACCCAAATGCAGGACTTGTCACTGTGCCTTACTGAACCTCACACCATTATCCTTGCCCTTCCATCCAGCCTGTTCAGATCCCTCTGCCCTCCTGCCCTCCTGCAGATCAACACTCCTGCCCAACTTGGTGTCATCTGCAAATTTAATAATGGTTTGTTTTGATAATGAAGGCAGTGGGAATAATAAGGGCTTCAATCTGAATATAGTAACTTGAAAAAATAAATTATTTTCCTAGTTTAAAAACTGGCAGTTAATTCAAATTTCCTCCTGAGTGCATTCAGGTTTTTTATCCACATGTACAGACTTGAGCTCCATAAATACTTGAATAATTTTATTGCCTACATCTGCTTGTTCTTTTTGCTCTCACATTGATCAGGAAGCACCTTCTTTTTTCTTTTTTGCTCCCATAAAGGAGCTTAGTTCTATACAATGAGCAAGTCAAAAGCTCTCATACCTTTGATTAAATGAGGTGAAAAGTAATTATGATTATTAGGGGGGGGGAAAAATCAGCACAAAGAAGAAGCCTCATATGGTAAGAGGATGCAGTTTTGCAACAGTTTTACACCTTGAATTGCAGTAATTCCTACACCTAGTACTGAATAGTAGGTTGATACTAATTGTTGGGTGGTTTTTTTCCTTGCCCTATGAAATTTATTTTTTCTGAGCAGATTTTGCCCACAGAAGATAAGTGTTGACAGAGACTGCCATGATATTAAATACCAGGAGTTAAGTAGTTCTCTGAACAGTTATCTAACAAGCAAGTAGTGTTACACATTATAACTGTTGTATGATCCAGTACATATATTCTAGACTGTTAGCTCTATTTGTTATAACTGAATTAATTTGCTGAAAATCTTTTTTCTCTTTAGAACTGAGTTATGCTTCACTGAGAATTATATAATCTTCAGCACGCTTAGTATTGCATTTCATGCACAGCATTAGAGAACTAGATAAAAAAGTACACCCCCCTCAATTCTTAGTTTACTTCCATGTAAATTGCTTAGTAACAAAATAAAACAAGAATTGAAAGCCCGATGGGCAAACCAGTTCTCAAAGAAATGTAGCCATAACCCAGATCTCCCCTCACTAGTCAGTATTATACTAACAAGGTTACTTTCTACACATAGTGTTTCAAATAAAACAGAACAGTGATCATTAAAGCCACAAGTAAATGAACAGCTCTCTCAAGTGCAACTCCCATGATGATGGTTTACAGCTGACTGAAAAGCTGTTTATAAAATTAGATGGGTATTTACATTCTACTAGTATCAAATACAAGTACTGGATGAAGGACAATTTCCTTTACTTGAAAACATACCAATTGTATTGATCTTACAGAGTCTGAAAACAAAACAGCTTTATTTGATGATCTCTGAGATTACAGCAAAGCGATCATGCTTCAAACTGCTTTAATTCAATACACTCTTTGTTGAAAGACTATGAAAGCAACAAAACAACACACTCTTTTAGCACTTTGCTACATTTCAAACCCCACTGATAAAGTCTACAGCTGTCTGCAAATATCTTCACCCCCGAGTTTTTTCAGTGACAGAACTCTGAGAATGACTGCCATGCTCGTCATAGGATAAAAGTTTCACCAGTCCGAACAACAGACCTTTTCAAACAGGCTACAAGCAAACATTTGAGTTGCCTGACAGAAAGAGCGAATGCATAAGACAAATTGTTTATGAAATATGTGTCAGTCTATTTTCTCTATAGGTTGTAAAATTCATTTTGAGGAAAAAAAGCTCTAAGGAATCACTCTATTCATCTGGTTGCTATACAGACTAGGTTCCAGAACAAAAGCACGGATTTTAGATACTACCATAGTACTATTTCTCAATACTGTTAATAACAAAAAAGAGTAAGAAGCAAAGCTTACAGTCTGACTTTCAGGGAAGTCCATCTTCAGCAGTTTGTGAGCACATTCTTCAAAGTCTAAGCTGAATAGAGAAAAATACTCATTATCTCTGCAATATATGTTACGCTAAAAACACTTCAGAATTATATTAAGATTGATTGTTGGTGCTGAAACTTCCACTGTTTGGAAATAAACTACTTCAGCTGTCTAACTTCATGGGTTTTTTAATTGTTGGGGTGGGGATTTTTAATAAACATTTTGTATTTCATGAGCTTATATCTGAAAATTGATCCAAACTGATTACATTTGCACACCACCTGAGAACAAGATGACTCGAGTCATTATTACTATTGCATCACCTTACAAAGCTATACAAAACGTAGAGAAGTGGGAGCTCATTTTGCACATCCTGAAACACACTGAAGCGCAAGCACTGTACACAAGCTCCAAAAGCAGCATATACCACTCTCTTCTTTTTGCACTCTTTGTTCTAACAGCCTTTAGCTACCACCATCTACCTCCTTCCACTCAACAAACTTAAGTATGGCAAGAAACTATTTAACAGCAACTTTGAGAAACATAAGAGCTTTCCATAACTCTCAGTACAGTATTAATTCATGTCTAATGATCCACATCACAACTACATTATCACACTCCTCACGCAGGTTCAGACCTGCAGAGCATTATGGGCCATGCCTACTTTTAATGATGGAATTCAATGGCATGCACCAGATCAATTTCTCCTCTCATCCCAGTGAGACAGGAGCTGTATCACCACATTTTGATCATTTGTGCCACGTACTGCAAGGGGATTTCATTCTCAAGACAACTATAAATAGAGCACACTTCAGGGCTGGTATCTGCCTGCATAGGTATTTTCAAAGCAATGCAGGTGGTAACAGCCCTAAGGAGAACCACACTGCAGAACTCCTTCCTCTTGGAAGTGGAGAGAATCTACAGCATTTTTAAGTGTGTCATGAGTTTTTTCATAAATTCTTAAAATGCTGTATAATCTGAAGATCACTGACTTTTGTTCGCTCAGAAAATTCTGATTACAGCAACAGTGATAAAAAAGTTCCAAGTTCACTATCAAAACATTTTGAAACAAACAAGATTTATCTTAGAATGAAATGGTATCAGAACAGTCTGCTTTACACAGTCAGCTCAGGCTCCATAATGAACACTTCCCTACTTGGATTTTTT
>VXBX01007909.1:883224-893877 GCA_013400415.1 Scytalopus superciliaris
TTTAATTGCATATTAAAAAAGAATTTTAAAAGAAAGAGAATTACAGCTCACCCATTCAAAACAACTATGCTTCTAAGCGTACAAATCATATTTACCTTGACTGAATAGCAAGATAAATTGTACGACGGAAGGAGACCAGGTTAATTTCTGTTTTATCATGGACAGTAACCTTCTGACCTGTAAAAGAAAAACATGGTTTTGTAAAGAGCAAAACATTAAGGAAGATACCTGTAGTAATCTCTTAGCAGAGCGCTATTTACCAAGTCTGTAGCACAACATTTTTCTCAAAATATTTAGGACTCTTTAGCATGTTTATGTATTTTTTTAATCTTTTCTTTTACAGATAAGGAAAAAATAAAAACCAGTATTTGCTTCATCTGTAACTAACAGGTAAATATTTAGATATAGTTTTAAGAGGATCATTCTTCTTTAAAAAACTTCTCAGGTGACTTAGTCACTACTGTCTCTGAGTTTAACGTTTCTTATCCACATTATTAGCAATCTATTTCCTGCATAATTTAACTATACAATGCTTTATGTGGCATCCCTGATTTTAACAAGTAATTCTCAGCTTCTGTTATATATAGGATCTATGTTAACAGCATCCTGCAAAGTTCTGTCTTGTCCTGGAGCAATTGTAGGAAAACCTGTTCTGAACCAAAGCATTCTGTGAACAGTCAACTGTAAGGTATTCACTATTCCTTCAGTCTTTTGCAGTTTGGTAAAAGCATAAATGATGAAAAGTTATGTGAATGTTCATACTTTTCATTAGCCTGGACAGTCTGCTCTTCTGTGAAATACAAACTATACTAGCAAAGTAGTAAGGAAATCCACTTGTATTCTACAAGACCAGTACTTGACTGGCTTTTCAATTACTCATGCAGTCTGCACAAACATTTCAGTTATGCTTATCTGTCAATTTTTTTTCCACAGAATTAAATATGTTCTTTGAAAATGTGTAAACATCGTCTTCACTACAAATCAAGAAAGAGGGCTGTACTAAACTAAGAAGTGAAATATAGAGGATGTAGATACAGTGGTAAGAAAACCCATTCTGATTTTTAAAGTGACTTTAAAACATAGTAGAATACTAGAAAGTTTAAGGAACTGTTTACATGTTTGCTATTTTTCATGTGTGATGTTTGCAAGGCTTTTCTCACAGGAAACTGATATGGGTCAAGAATAATCCAGCAAAGCTGCTTTTCCTTTTCTGCCTGTGCTGAATGTTTTGTTTTAGACCATTACTTTTATACTATTTGCTAGCAAACACTTAGATCTGAAAATAATTTAAGATTAAAACATCCCTTAACATTTGAACATCTTAGTTTTGCAAAACAATTAAGCAGGTAAGCTTTTCTTTCCTGTTTCATCTATAATTGTGCTAGTTATACACTTACCGTCTTCATCCTCCTCTTCATCTTCGTCTTCATCTTCCTCACTACTTCCAGCTTCTTGATCTCCTTCAGATTCACTGTCACCTTCATCAAGAATTTCTGAAAGAGCAGTATCTCAGATTAAAGGAATATAAACCATAATATGTTCATTACAAAAACTCCCCTGATCCAACACCTAAAGAGTGAAAGGCTATCTCAGGTGGAGAACGTGACAGCAAATAAACCCAGTTATGTCATAATTTAAGGAAAACACATTTAGAGAAACAACACTGAGTAGCAGGAACACAATGGAAAGGATTATGGTGAACTCAACAAGTTATCTAGGATAGAAATATCACTCACTGTTAAATAATAAAGGCTGGCAACAACAGTTGGATAAGTAAATGCCACGGGTAAGTGTGTAAGTACATAAACATCACATATAAAATGTGTATCCACATGAATACTCATACCTTTCTTCAGAGTTTTGTATTTCTCCTCATTTTCCATAAAGTTCGGATCCATCTTGAAAACATCTTTAGAATAAAAGAGAATCTTTATTTAAAATACAAATTGAAGAAAACAATGAATATTTAATCTTGAATTTGTTTTCTTGGGGAATGCAGCCACAGAATTCCATTTCTAACTTACTAAGAACATCCTCTGGGTTGTAATCATCTTCTAATGGCAACATATGGGTAAACTGATCCTCCTCTTCCACTAGATCTAAGCCTTCTGGAATAATTGGATGATCCTTGAAGCCATCCTTTCGTACAGCAAACATGACTTCTATCATATACTGTACACGCATATCGATTTTAGATTCATGCAGAATGTGTCGAAGACGGTCAAAGATTGCTTTGGAAAAGAAAGAAAGGTAAATATGAGAAGGATTTACTAAATACCAATGACCAAAAATATGTTTTTGGCCAACTATACTTACCATTAATACCTCTAGGAGAAACTTCTGTTAATTTGAGCCCACTCTCTTTAATAAATCCAATTGCTACTTCAATACTGTCATCAGTAGGCCTTTCAAGAAGCAAAGTGAGCATTTCTAAACATAAAACCTCGTGAGCCTATGAAAAGAATATCAGCAAACAATTAGAATGTACAGTGTTACACTATCATCACAGTGATTTACTTGACCGATCTGTACAGCCTTTGAGGATGTTACAGCACACTAATTTACTCACACAAGGTAACAGTAGTGAGACAAAGCTGCTTAAGAGGAAGTCAAAAATTCAAATAGTTTTACTACCTGTATTTATACCAACTTTGTAGTGAACGTCACTGTGTTATTGAAGTGAACAAGCAAGCAATGAAAAATACTTTGCCAGTAAGAAAAAAATAGAATGCATTTCCAAGAAGCAAATAAACCAGTGTCTGCATTACAGAAATTAGTTGCAAGTGCATTGTGTCTATAATTAAATCAGTTCGTCCAGGATCAGGCATATAAACAAACGGCACATCTTGGATTAGTTTCCTCTTTACCAAAATGCTGTGCATTCCCAGTGAATTACTGAAACACTGCTTCTTGCCATTTTTCAAACTGGAGTATCCTGGTTTCTAACATATGAACAAGTGGCATAGAATTGGACACAAACCTGATTCAGATGTAACTGAGTCTAGTTCTGCTTACACACACGTTACAAGAAAACTGACATCTGTGGGACAGAGTCTCAGATGACCCTTACTTTGCATCAAGACTTATCTGAATAGCCCAAGTGTACATATGAAATCTGGGGAAGCCCTGGAGTGTAATTGCAATCATAAGTGATGATAACTGCTCAAGCAATGACCAACATCTCTTCTAAAGAAGTCCTAACAACTTAAAGCAGGCACCACACTGAGGTTTTCAGGAACCTTTAGAACACAGATCATCACTTAGGCTACTGCTGTCTGAAAACTAAAAATTAGCCATACATGGTTTGGATTGAGTAGAAACATAAAGTAACATACCACATTCTGATTCATCAAATGTGCAACAAATTTTGAAGATGTTAGACAGAGTTGCTGCAAAAGAAATAAAATAGGAAATGTTAACATATAGAAATAAAAATTTTAATGCAGATATACTACAGATTTGTGCATCTCACAATCAAATTCAGTCATGAAATGATTTTGGGATACTCGTAGTTGTTCACAGTTAGGACCGTACACTTTCAAAAAGAAAATAAAACCTCAAAATACTATCACAGTATCAACCCAGAACAGGTTGCCAAACATTGATGATATTCTAATACTACTAAATGTACTGAAGACTGGTCTCAACCCAAGTTTTAGCTGTGTTCCTTTGAAGTATGTCATTTGACCACACTTGATACACAGTTAACATGGCAGAATCACTGCTTTCAGCATTGTTGCTTCTTCTCATTTTACACACCTTGTCATTTCTGCGGTATCCTTTCCGAAAATTGAGGATCAACCTCTTGAGAATCAGTTCCCCAATATTTGGAAACTTTGAATTGATAATTGCCACAAGAGCTGCATAAACATGAGTAAAAATCGGAGACGCACTCTGAGCTTGCAAAATGGATCTAGACAGCAATCCCCTGTAAAAACACGTAAGTTATAAGATTTTCTGGTAGTAAGGTACATAGTATTTTTATTCAGTACTTATCACAAAAATTAATATTGTGCAGTTGGAGTAGCTGGAAGACAACAGATGGTCATTTTCAAACCGTTGTTTATCATACCACAAATGGAGTTTTACAAAATGTGTTATCCAAATCTGTCTGAACCAAGAAATTCTTAAACTGGTACCTTATCTTCCATTAAATATTGCTCATCTAGAACTACAGTGGACAATGTTATGCATGTAAACAGCCATCTTCTATTCTGCAATTATCCCTTTTTAACCCCAATGTAGGCTGATTATAAAAGACTGCTATTTGGAACCAAAAGGAACATAAACACGTGGCACACGAGATAATAGTTCTTTTATTATTCTAATGATCTCTCTTGGATTTATTATCAAGACTAAAGTCTGAAAAGAATCTGAGACTGATTCCCCCCCCTTCTCAATTTTGCTCCATTACAAATGGGTGAGGAGGGGAAAAAAAAAGGAGACCTGCAAATGTGAATCTTCAAAATACACACTGGTATCCAACTATTTTCTTTGTAGTCTATCGAAATCCTCAAAAAAAGCCCTCCTATACAGTACTAAATACAAAATGCCTAGAGACCTTATTCTGACTTACTTTGGAACTGACAAATGGAATAGAAGGCATTTCATCTAGTGCACAAAAGTAAATTATTTTCACTTTGAAGCTATTAGTTACTTCTTGCTAACAAACTGAAACTGGTCTCAGTTCTAATTTATCCTCTACTTAATAACTCAGGAAAGGACTTGACAGCCAGGCTTCATGTCATTACTTTTATATGCACCTTTGTGCCAATTTGGAAGTTAGAATTAACTGTAAGAAAAAGGGAAATGGTGTCATTTCCCATTTACATTATTTTGACATTTATAAATCACACACAAGAAGTTTCACAGACAAGTGTATTCTAAAAACATTGAATTAACTCATTTCTAAACTAAAATACTCACTTGTATGAAAATTAAGTTCAGGGACATGAAATGCAGGCAAGTAAAAACCAGTCCTACAAATCCCTAAGACTTCATTACTACTTTTAACAGAAATCACATTCAGGAATAACTACTTGCCCACTGTCTAGATTTTACTTAATTCTTGTGTTACTTTTATGCTAGTTGCAGGATTATGATTTTCCTGTTAGGTATAACATACATGAAAGCAATGCATTCCTCCTCAAATAGCAGTGCTTAATTTGTGACAATTAAAGTGCTGCTAACTGTTTGAAATGTATCAGAATACTTTCTGGATATTTGTTGTTGGCAGTTTGGTTTTGTTTGTTTAAATTGTAGCCAACCTAAGAAACCCATGCCCCTTTAGATATGCAGATTTAACCTCTAACAACCTCAAAATTAATGCAAGGTAAGTCATCACACAATATTTGCAGTCACTATGACCTAGTACAGAGCTCAAATAGCATAATGGTCTTTTCTCTACATTACAACAATAAACAACACAGACAGGTAACTGTAGTAAAACCTGTTTTGCTAAACACTGACTACAAATATTATTTTTCCCAGTGGAAAAAAAAATCCAGCACTACAAAAGTAAACAGACAGGGACAACTGTAAATTACAAGTTATTCAAATAAAATGCATAAGGAAAACCTTTAAGAAAAGGAAACATACACCATCTGTTGCACTGTTTTATTCCACCAAGCATTCCAGCCCTTTCCCAAGTAAGGGACTGTTCTGCATAGGACAATATAGTCTAAGGTTAATTTTAAAATCTGACTAGCACCCATACACTACACATAGCACACACAGTGAGATATGTGCGAACAGTACATGTATTACTAGAAAAGCAAAAGAATCACTTTTAAATACTAAGACTTACCTTCCCCGAACAATATTTTCCTGAAGCAGCTCATGAATGATGTTTTTTATATTAGAAACGTTCACTTTATTGACAAGACCATTGATTGACTTCTTCAAGGCTTCCCAACTCATCCTCTGATATGCCAAGCTATTACAAAGGCATCACAGATTATTAATGCATAAATTTGAAGTAGCACTGACTAAATTTACATACATAGCTTACACTCACATTTTCATCTTATCATGAAATATCTAAGTAAATATTTACTGCATAAATGTGAAGACCAGTTCACAACTATACATTTGACTACTAGAAAACCACTGAACCAACATGACATACCAGAATGTAACTCTCTGCACATATAGTATAACTCAGTATGTTCTGTTTTCTAAGATGTTCCAAAAAAAGCCTGAGCTACATTCTGTGTCCCACTTTCCCATTTACACTTTGCAGCAGAAGCAGGTACAGTTTTAATCCGACTCTCTTATCTCTCTTCTGATAAAAAATAAACCTTCAAAACAATGATCACAGCCCTCTAAATGGATCCATTTTCCCCAACATTCTCTAAAACCCTTAACTGTTTTGTTTTCAGCAAAAACACCTAATATGTCACTTTCAACTCACCTATTTTTATCGGTGATTTGCTCTTGCATCATTCTGAGCTTGGCAGGTGGAATATAAGCACCTCCTGTGCGAGTAAGGATTGGATCCACTTCTTCTTTCTTCTTCTTTGAAGTGGTGTCATCATGAGCAAGTGAGCTCTGGACTGTCGACCTCTCTGGACTCCTACGATCAGGTGATGAGTATCTTCTCTGCTTCCTTCGATCATATTCTCTCTCCTCCCATCTGTCATAGTGTCTATCTCTCCCCCTTTCCATCCTTCTAAAAAGAAAAAAACCACCCAACAAACACCCCAGGGTTCACGAAAAATTCTCACATTTTATTCTCTGAAAGAAGTACTTTATTACTGATTAAGAAATGGCTTGATACCTTCCTTCTGAAGTTCTGTCATCATAGTATTCCCTTCTTGAATACTCCTGATCATATCTGCTGTCATCAGAGTATCTTCTCTTTCTGGGAGATGGAGACCTATCACACTCCATATCCCTATTCACAATCCAAGACAGAAAAATTCTTAGCAAGAGGCTGAGAAAAGCAGTGGCATTAACATCAGCTTGCAATACAGTGCTACAATGCAGAACTGTTCCATTTCTGCAACTTGTTTCAATATATATGTCGTTCAAATAAAAGTCTACTTCTGTAATTTCTTGTCAGGAAAAAATTACAAAAAAATTCAAAGCTCTATCAAAGGAAGCCCCTCTTACAATTTAAAATTTAATGCTAAAGAAATACCAAAGGTAAATTCAGCACCGTGCATTCCTTGGAACACATGTATTCATTTCTTTCACCTGCTTTTCCTGTGCAGCACAGAAGTCTTTTCCTGAAGTGACAACTGTGGCATCAGCAATATGTGAGTTCAAGCAAAAAGCTGACATCTAATTTCCATTTTCAAGTCCCATGATAATTTAACTAAATGCTAATGATTTTTTGAAAGATTTAGTTTTAGTAACAAATCCATTTAATTATTGTCATACTGACATGCAAGTATTTTATTAAACCTACACTCACTCTTCACTCCTCAGGTATGGTAATACATAGAAAGAAACATAACCTGATGATTTTTTTAACTTCTCTAACTTTGTGAGGTATATATACAGAATTGGAAGTTATTCTACCTGTCCTCTGGAGACAAACTTTCTTGTCGGGAACCGTAGTTTTCCTTCCTTTCGTGGCTGGAACCATGCTTTAGGAAAACAAACAAACAAACAAAAAAAAAAATCAAGCCCCAACATGACTGTGAGCACGTATCTTCAGATCAAAGCACACCATGTCTTCATTTCCCTACTCCTTTACAAGAAGGGCCATCAAATAAAGCTAATGGCAGTCAGTTAAGACAAGGAGAGCTGATTCTCTAGTAACAAGTAATTCAGCAGCTGGATTCGCTGCTACAGGAGGCTGCAAATGCCAAATGCTTACACTGATTCAAGACACTAGAGAAACACTGAAGAAAAATAGGCATGGGTTACCAAAAAAGTTCACCTGGCTCAGGAAGCTGCAAATAGCTAGAAAGTGTATGTGGGCAAATACTTTTATAGTTGCCCCGTTCCTAAACATTTCAAGGCATCTGCTGTTGATCACTGCTGGAGGCTAGAGTAGATGGACCACTTTCCTACTTCCTCCTTCCAAATGCCATTTTACTTTGTTGTATCACATGCAACACTATTAAGAGAATTCTACCACTTTCTGTTTCAAGAGTGTCTTTCCTCTCTCCAAAAAAACCCCTTTATTGAGTAGCTTCTCCCTATCTTCCCCATTTTTACTAATCATGATTTATTTTCTCATGAGTTTTTCCTAGTTTCATACATAAAGATCTAAGTGACAATGTCCTGTTAGGCAAATCTGTCAGATTGTTTAAGTGATATACACTTCAGTAGTTCACACCAAATTCCACTGGCTGCACTATGACATATGGAAGCATGGAGGCATACCCAAAAACTGGTGCATGACAGCATCCACAACATACACAGAAAGACACCCGTCAAGATGTTTTTAAAAGTACTTTGGTAGAGTTAAGAAGCAGCTTTTTAAATCTCAGTACTTTCATTGCAAGAGTCCTCTCTTCCCACAGAATATTACTTATCACTTTTCAGAACCACCATCTCATGGTGTCAGACAGTGATTAACCCTGAAATAGGGAACACCTCATCCGATGCAGAACTTCAATGCCAGGACTCACTGCACCTTGACTGAACTTCCCGCAGCAATTCTCACCTCCTCTGCTGAAGTGGCACCCTCTCCACACTAGTGGCTGCTGGCACACTAGTTTTTGGCCCAGCAAAGAACCAGTTAAAACTGCTGGTTACTAGAATACAATGACACCACCCCCATAAACCAGGTGGTGGAGGTCACCCCAGATCAGGGTGGACTGTTATAGAAACGATCTCCAAACACTTAACTGGGGAGTGTGAGTATATAGGCAAATAAATAATTGCATTTTTGAGGCCGCTATAACATATCCTAGAATATTGCTTTTTCAAGGGTACATTTCTAACATTGTATTAAAATTATACCCAGTACTATTATGCCTGCATCAAGACAATTACACAAACCAAACGCATTGAATCATTTATTGGGAACAGGCATCCCTGCAAATGTATGTCCATCTGACAATTTACTTTTAGGGCAACATTACCTTTGATGGCAAAGCTAGTACAAGAAATTCACACACTTTCTACAAGGTTTTCTTCCCTTTTCAATACTCATTTGTGGGATTATACCACAGAGCAGATCACTGGATTCATTCAAGGTTAAGAAGGTTTCTTCCCCCACCCAGTAATATAATGCAAGTCTGTATCTTAAGCTTCCATGAAAACGGTCAGAAAAATCTTTGAAAAAAATGAAAGAGTTACTGTATTTAAATCCTATTTAGCAGATGAGAAGAAAGCACTAAGTCTTTTTAGGATGATCCATTCTCATCTCTCTTTGCCCAGGCAGACCCCAAAGACAAGTGTTCACAGAAATAAAATAATGTAATGTCTGTCTCAGTATTTGGCAGTTATGTCTCTCTTTGGTGAAGAACTTGTCCCCCTTAGCTCTTCATAACCAGGCTTTCTGCCACAAGTTAGCCTTCTTCTTTGTCCATTTTGATCAAAATGATTGACTGAAAGTGTCCAAACAGTCCACAACTCTTGCTGGCTTATTTTAATGACAAAGCACTACCACAACCACAGAACTTGGAAAAAAGGAGAAGATATTAAACTATCCTTCAAGTATTCCTATAAAAGCTAATTCAGTCAGAAGAGTTGGATCCAAAAGGAAGCTTATTCAGGGTCCAACTCTGGAAACACAGGCAGAGAAACACCACAGATTTAAGGCAGTGTATTAGAAGAGCATTGCTCTGCTAAGCT
Organism: Scytalopus superciliaris; assembly: GCA_013400415.1. NCBI lineage: Eukaryota > Metazoa > Chordata > Aves > Passeriformes > Rhinocryptidae > Scytalopus > Scytalopus superciliaris. The sequence continues at coordinate 892,981 of VXBX01007909.1, forward strand.
GTCCCAAATGTAGAGTACTGTACAAACACACCATTTCTATATGACCATTTTAGAAAATTAATTTTTTCCTTCTTGCATTCCTACAAAGTCACTCCCATTCATTCAGAAATGGAACATACAACTCTTAAAAGGAAAAGCCTTAGCATTCAGAGTATGCCATACAGTTGCCAAATTAACTGCTGCTTACTGTCTCTTTAAGTTTTTGTTTTAAGTTCATTGTTAATCTTTCTCCCTTCCTCCACACGTCTATGTTCTCTGTTGAGACACCACCATTCCGTGACTTTTGACCAATTGCTTATCATTATATGCCAATTATATTCAGGACTTCAACTGTTAAGGTAACAGGTGCTGGAAATAGCTATAATTTACTGGCTCCATTGTAGTATTTCCCTTGTAAGCAGCTGCTATCAATTAGATATTGCTTGCTTTGCATTCAGGAAGTTCCATTTAACATAGTATCAAACTAAAGACCTAATTACCAATAAGACGGGAATAATCAAACCTTTACAGTTCAGGTTTAAGAACACTTACATTTACTTGTGTCACCCTGCTCTTCATCTTGACCTCCTGCTTTTTTAATGAAGTCCTGAACGTACAGCAACGAGACAATCCAAGCTGCAATTCAGCACATGAAAAACATTTCACCTTTAACACATACAAGACAATCAAAGGCCTTGCACTGCACACGGCGCCGGAACCGGCACTTTGGCTCTTTAAAGCTACGTTTATATAGGTCCTTAAACCAAAAGACCCCAGTCTATTCGGATGCCTGGCAGTCACACACGGCCCCTGTGGCAGGAGCAGCACCCGGAGAGCACCGACCGGCACCGCCACTGAGCGCCTGCACGGCGGGGGAGGCCGCGACCACCCGGCCCGCGGACGCGCACAGGGCCGGGC
>VXBX01007910.1:12608-60867 GCA_013400415.1 Scytalopus superciliaris
AGACATTAAATACTTTTGAATTCTGAAAGTGACACTGTTCTGGGGACAATTGGATAGAACAAAGTTAAGAGTTTGTGAGAATATCTGTCTTTAAAACAAAAATGTATTTTTGTTGGTTCCTGGTTTGCATGGCCTAGTGAACTAATTAATTCTTAGAGTTCTGCAGAGACTTAATAATAACCTTGCATTGTAATTAGCTGTTCTTCCAAGAAATACCAACCTTCAACAAATGTATTACCACTGATGATCTGCTTTGTGAACTGACAGCAAAGGTAAAAGAATAAGCTGCTGGGCCAGCTTCTGCCTTGTTTCCCTCATATGCTGCCCAGTGGTTACTTAAGCATATTCTAGGGAGGTAAATAAATTGGACCTTTCTTTTTTTCAGGTGACATGTCTGACAGCTAGCTGTTTTCTTGTTGCCTCTTATGCATTTTCTTTTTTGACAGCAGCTCACCTGATAGAGTTGATGTGCTGTTTTTAATCCAAGTCTAGTTGTTAAGCCAGGATATCAGTGATGGATCATCTCTTGAATTTCTGTTACTTTTAAATTCTTGTTGCCGTATCCTTTCTTTTTTACACTGTTTTTTTGTGTTTGTTTTGGTTTGGTTTTTTGCTATAAGGGTGGAAGTTGTCAAGGGCAGAGTTATATTTAAAATTACATTTAAAAACAAATATACATCACATCTGTTGTTTAATCGCAATTGATATATAACAATACTTAATTAATCCCTATATACAAATGTGGGGTTTACATTGTCAGTTTTAACAGGAGGTTCTGCAGACTTAGTCTTCCTCCTTGGTGATGGTACTTGATGGTGAAAATACAGCTGTATACTTACGACGGTTGACAGAAAAATCTCTTTTACAATAGCAATAGTTATACTCTTACATCTGGTCTCCCTTCCATTATGCACTATTGAAAATGGATAATTGAAATTGGAGTCAGTGTAAACCACAACAGCCTTAATGAAAAACGTGAAAAATAGTTTTAACAATTTTATCAAATAGCTTTAAGATGTGCTTAGGTGTAATACCAGAAAATCTCAGACAATCCTCTACAGAACCTGCAGAGAGAATAGCAACTATCTTGCAGCCATAATGTAGTTCCTTCAGAAGTTCTTCTGGAGGTAGTGTTTGGACCTAATCTGCACACAGCGTTCATGAAGAGAAGCATCCCTAAGTAATTCCCTGTTTGCATCAGGTATTTCCAGTCTTTCCTGAAGGAGAAGAGCAATGCTCGAACTCTCTTCTGCATGAAAATGAAACTTCCAAGCTGTGTTGTTACCAAATGTGTGTGGTGCATTTGTCACTGCAGCACGGCAGTATCTCTTGAACAAACATCACTTTTGTGACAAGATGATTGATGGATTAGTGCTTTCTAAATGTGTCCACTTGGCTGCACTGTAGATTTATAAATGTTATCTTAATTATCTCCCTCTCCTGGCTCATTTCTTAAAGCAGTACTTCACCTGAATTTGACAAATCTTGGACTCCCATCCACCCAAAACAGTTGCAGAGGAGGGCTCTGGACCATGATCTGTGCTCCTCAGTGGGGCCAGCTGTTCCACTCTGGCAGGGCTTATGGGGACAAGCGTGGGAAAGCCAGTGGGACTTGTGCAGTATGGGGATATTAAGGATGGATGTAAGGAGGTGAAAAAACCCCGTCTAGTGGAAGGTGTCCCTGGCCATGGCAGAAGGGTTGGATAGGTGATCTTTAAGATCCCCTCCATCCCAAGTCATTCTTTGATTCTGTGTGGCTGATCTCCAGTAGTCTCATAATGGTGTGATCTCTTCTGAGGTACAGGAAAATTAAAACAAGAGCAATGCAGTGTCACAGATGTTCAGTATGACATCTACCAATGTGTTCCCAAGCAAAGATCTGGACTCCAGAAAATTGTTTTGATTTAGTAGCTGCTAGCAGTTCTACTTGTTTCATATCTCTAGCACTGAATAATGTAAATTGGGAATTGCATTTCAGTAGAAATTACATATTACATGTATTTCTTAGAATAGCAGAACATAGCTATTAATTTGTGGATTATTTAATCGAAATATTCTGTATTATTATTACATATTGCTCCATCAAACACAGTATTAGCTTTAAAGATCAAGCACAGAGGAACAGTATTTAGTAATGCATAGCATTAGCAAACAGCATTACTGGGCAGTCTGACCACCAGGCTTATAACAAAGGCTTTGGCTTTCACATCAGTGAGATCTTTGTATTGCTGCCAGCATGCTTTCCACAACGCTGCTTCATGGTTGTGTAAAACTTGTGAGAAGAGAAGACTTATAGAAATAACAAGCTACACCATTATGCAACAAGATTGTAGCTGCTTATCATAGATGAAGTGCTAAGTATTGGCTGAGTTATCAAAGAGATTGAGATTGATGTGTGTGTAAACAGTGGATGGCTGCATATTTAGCTTCTTCCTTGTGTTCCTTGGTGTAATAGTGTCTTAGCTGTTGAGCCTGAGTACTTTCACTAATACTTGCTGTGTTTGCCAATTTTGACTGAGCACCAGTCACAACAAGGAGTAGAAGCTTTCTAAACTTGTTTCTTTTTAGCTATCTGAGATATATCTACCAGATTCCTTAAAAGAAGTTGTATCCTTCTTACTTGGTGCTTTCAAACAGTTTCCAGGTTACTTGGATTTGTACCTCTGAAGTGTGTTTGATCATGATTGCAGAGTGATGGTTTTAACAAATATTTTAATTTAAAAAAAGGTTTGTTTTATAAAATTAAGTAGCTTCTTCTCTATTATATAGATGTACAGCATTCCCCCCCCCCCCTTTTCTTGTGCCTATCAATGATGTTTATGATTTTCAAATACATCTTGGTTATTGCAATAGAGTCAAAGACGTTACAATATGTGTCTGCATAGGCAAAACAGTGTCTTGATTTAAAGCAAACAATAAAATAATTAACAACTGTAAAAACTTAAACCAGAAGCTTCTCTGAAACACTTTTGTCTCTCTGAAAAATCACGAGTCTCTGACAAAATAGTCTGGAACATTAAGGAAACTTACAGGAGGTCATTCAAACACTTTAGGGCTGCCCTGAGAACAACTAGAGACTGTGACAACTTCATCTTCAGTTAAGAACCCCACAGTTCTTATTATCAGTGAGCATTAACATCTTTTACATTAGACAAAGAACATCAACATATTCGTGTTACAGAGAAAGCTATGCAGCAGAAAATAAGAGCTTGCTATTTCCTGTACAACTTAAAAATAGATAGTCATAGTATGTATATTTAGTTATGTGCTCTACGAACTCTTCAATTTAACTGCACAAGAGACTTTTGGGGAATTTGTTTCTTTATTTAGTTGCTAAGATTGCCTTGATTTTTTTTTTTTTTTATTACTGACAGTCAGTAACATTTGTTGAAACTGATAAGTGGTGCTCAGCAATCAATAAGCTTGCTTTCAGGGCTGGCTGAGGTGCTGGTTATTATTGTGGTTGTGCCTGACAATCACAGCTGCTGTTGTCTTGTAACACCAGTTTCACATTTTATTTTGGAAGGCTTCTGAGAGCCTCGGATGAGGTCACTGCATGACTGTAAAGAGCAATGAGTGAGAAGAAGATAAAATTCTAGCGTCCTAATTTTTACATTTAAGGAAATAAGGGGATCCACAGATCTGCTACAAAATCGTTGAATGAGAACTGAGAAAAACAAAGAAGCAGCAATAATCTGAAAACAGCAGCAAGTGTCCTAGGAGCTGTGCTTCAGGGTTAGGGGGTTTGCTGGCTTTCAGACCTCTGCCTATTAGGTCATTAATGCCTGGCTTCAACCTTTGATCTTTCTGCAATTCTGGAAGCTCTCTTCATTTTTTTCCAACACAAGGCCAAAGTTGTTTGATTACAATGAGGCCATTGTACTAAACATCCCACATAGGGATGCAGCACAGAAGACTTAGAGAAGTGGCTTATGTTGCTAGAATGCATCAATCAACATCGTAAAATGTATATTAATCTCAAACATCCTTTATGAAGTGAATAAGGCATGATTGTTTTTGTTTAATAGAGCTTTTTTTTCAGGAAGAGAGTGGCACCTCAAGACAAGATAAAGAATGGATAATCTAAGCTCCACTGTGACACATTAGGCAGAAAGGAAGGGACTGTTTATCAAGCTAGGACTGCTGGATAGCAAAGCTCTTGGAAGACAATAAGCAGCAGCAGCAACATGAGACTACAAAAACTTGGGGCCAGCAATGCTGAGCTATGTTATAAGTGTAATGAGACTTGGACATCTTTGCTGTAACTCCCAATAATGCTATGCCTCAAAAAACACCAGAACTGATAAACTGTACACAGCAGATTAATTAGAGACTTGGCTAACTTGAAATTACATATATCCCAAGGAGAAGAGTGTCTTCTGGGTCAGGGCAGGACATGCTGGATGTATGTATTTACTAAGATATAATGTTTTATTTTTAGAAAACATTTTCTTTTTTTCTTGCTATTCGGGTGAGTTATGCAATGGTGTCTTTGGTGGTTTCTTGGATTGCCATTCATGGCTGTCTTCCCTGTTGATTTTTATGGGCCAGATTCTTGGCCATTTCAGAATTTAATTGACCATTCAGGACCATCACTGTGGATTTGGGAGTACAATGTAGAAATTGTAAACACTGTGGCTTCCCCAGTGTCTTCAGGCTTGTTCTGGTTTGTGGAGTAGGGTCAGCCAAGGAGCTGTAATCCCCTTTCTGTGGCTGTGAAAGAAAAGAACTTGGAAACATCTGTATTGCTAACATGTTGCCCCTTCCTACTTCTATGGAAATGCCTGATTTTTCCTAGCTTTGGCTTTATTCTACTCCACCACCACTGACAATCTGAACTATGGATCTAGTAAGCTAATGGTTCCCAGGGCACAGCTTTTGAACTGCTTATCAGCTCTGACTGAAGCACAGACACCTTGGTGGTGCAGCACCTCTTCATATTCCTCCTTGTCTGTATGTAGTTTAGATGTGCCAGCCATCTGTCCCCTCTCCTGCACGTTGCTCAGAGAGCCTGCCCAGGAGTACTGGGTGAGGCATGGAGTCATGGAAACAGGAGCTGTGTGTGCCACACTGGCAGGGTCTTAGAGCATGTTGGGGCTGACTCCAAGACAGACTCATTCAAGCGCACTCTTGCCTCGCAGGCTTAACCACTGGCAGGCTCTGTCTTGTCCCACATACCAGCACCTGGACTCACATGGGGTTACAGAGGAGAGTCCCAGAATGTCTGTGCTGTAAACAAAGATGTAACTGTGGAGCCAAATACTGAAATCTTTTGAAGGTCTCGTAGGCTGGAAGAACTGTGTCATAAAATCTGTTTCAGCCAGTTCAGTCTAAAAGGAAACATTAGATTATCTTTCTTGGACACTATCTGACACTTAGCCTAACTACCAACTTAGCAAACAAAACTGACAAATAGGAAAGCTAGACAGTCACATTGTAATCAGGGGATGGTGTCTAAAATGTTACCATTTAAAAGAAAAAAATAGAAAAACCTTCTTGTTTTCTTTGATATCACTACCAAATATTTTTCTACATGGAAATTATATGCCTTTCCACAGTTAAAAAAGGAACATGACAGCATAGCTAGGCTTCCTATTAAAATGCGGTATCTTCCTACACAGTCAATAGGCAGAGTGCATTTACCAGGAAGTAACTGCAAATCTTCCTGGAATAAGACAGATGACTTGTCCAGAGCCAGCTGCCCTGACAGAGGTAGACCTCTAATAGAGTCTGGTAATTTGGGATATATTTTAATTAGTGCCAACCCTCCTTTTGGGTTCAAAGAACTGGATCAGTAACTTAGCACTGTCAATTGGAGCTTTTAATTTACATCTTGTATCTTGCTTCAGTCTGAAAAGTGAAATTATTCATTTCATGTTGTTATTCTTATTTAAACACTATCACTTTAAGCAGTACATCACAGTGTGTGACAACATGGCATTAAAAAGTTAAGGTTCTTTAATAAAGTTAGGCACATGTAGCCCTGTGAATTTAGCTTGTCTTTCTTCAGCATTGCTGTGCAACAATGCATGCTTATCCTTGGCTACACTGGGTTTGGTCTGTGTGAGTTTGCAGAAATGAATAGCCAGCCCAGTGGGATCAAAATTCTTTTGGAAATTGGCTGCTCTGTTGCAAGGACTGCCAGGTTTGTTCAGGAACAGAGGAGGCCCATGGAGCTGAGTATGGTAAAGATCTGGTCTGTTTACTGGTTGGGAGTGGTTTCATATGTGCACATTGTTAAAAGTTTGTCATGGTACTCATATTGAGTTCAATAGAGCTCAGTATGTAAAAACTGCAGTCAGCGTGTCTTGCCTATGCCATTCAGAACAGGTAAAGCACAGTGGGACTCTGGAAACCAAGAGTGGGCAGGATGTTCCCTTTGTAGGAAGAAGCATGCCTATTACTTTTAAAAGCCAGTAACTTGTATAACTAAGCCCAGCTACTCTGTTGTGTGTGTGGGGATTTGGAGTGCTGGAGACACTGGAGGTAGTGTTTCTGTTCCTTTCTAGTTTTCCACTGCTTAGTGGTCCAAAGGCACTTCCCCATATCCTGAAGTTGGCTGTGATCCTGTTGTAACCCTGTGTTTGTGCTACAAAAGGCAAATCTGCTCAAGCAACTGTAAAGTCATCCTGATTATTTGAATCAGTAATGAATTAGTGCTAAGGCATTTCTGTGCAGGGTGGGGTGAGGCAGGGAAAGGCAGGTGGCCCAGGACACGGCCTGGGTGCTCAGCTCAGACTGTCTGTAGTGACCACTAACCCTCCCAACATCCCTGCTGCTTACTCTCAAACTGCTGTTCACCCTCTAGCCTATCTGCTCCTCTGGCCTTGTATGGCTCATTTCCACTTCATGTCATGTTTCTTGTATACCTGAGCACAAGACCCAGGGACACTTCAAGTATTTCACAGGTTGGCCGCAATCTCATTTTCACCTCTGAACTCTCCCCAGAACCTGTAGTTGGGCCTCTGGTGATACCTGAGGCTGTGCTACTAGCTCCAGGGAATGCTGAGAAAGTTTTAATAAATCCCTAAAGGAAGTCAAATTATGTGTGGTCAAGTTTGTCCTTGCACACTAACTCTTCAGGTTCATGGTCACATTAGCCTGGCAGTGGCTGACACTGTCTGAGCGAGGTGGTCCTGCTGCCACAGTTGCTCTTCTCTCTGCTGTACTGACTCCTTCATGTGCTGGCATAACTGTACTTATGGTAAACTGTGCATACAGTAGAGTGTCTAATAGTGAAATAACACCCTTGGTGCCCTTAAGTAGTGCATTTTTGTGTGCAGTTGGCACACACAGAGTTACATAAACCTTAAGGTGTGTCCAAGAAGCAGAGTGAGACAGTTGTGTGGCCTGAGGCATAGGACTTAGGTCTGAGAAATGTGTTGCAATGTTTTTGAGGGGAAGGAAGGGGAAAAGGGAGAATTGGCCTTTCCCCCTCCATGCTGCTTTCCCTGGACGTGGAAACACAGTTTGGAGCTGTAAGGGTTGATTGAAGATTTTCACATTAGACTCTTTACATCTCTCTCTTTATGCACTTGTGTCTTTGGAACGATGGAACTGAAGACGGATTTTTCTTTTGGTAGTGCAAATGCAAACCCTCTCTGAACAGGGAAGATATTTTAATTCTCAGAAACATTTTTCTGTAACTGAAATGCTGCATCTCTTGCATCGCTGGTATTTGTACCTTTCCTGGGTTGCTTCCAGGGGTATGCAGGAGAGACATATTTAACAGTAAAGGAAACTCTCATGGACTCAGGAAAGTCTAGAAACAAATATAGCTATGTAAAAATTTGAATGAGCTCTTTCTCTTCCCTGTTTTTTGTTCTTTTTACAAGATGATGGTAGATAGTGACTTGCTGGACTTCTGTTTCAGGGGCATGTAATATATTCCAGAGCAGCAGAAGACACAAAAGCCATTATACTGAAGGTGTAAATTAGCTTGTACTCAGGACTGTTGCCAGATCAGAAGACAGTGTGTGAAGCATACAAATGATAGAGCTGAGTATGTGGCAATGATAATCAGTCCAGAGAGAGGCTGTCACCTTTTTGCTCCAGCGATACAAGAATTGGCAAGGAGAGAAAGTGAAGTGTCTTGGAGCTATTCATGAAGAGGAGAGAAAAAGGTTTTAAATTAGCATTTAGTGTCTTTAGTTGCCAAAATGTCTTACTTAGGCTGCATGTGACTGCAGGGCCATGTATTCCCAGCAGCATGTTTCTACAGCCCAAGGAGGCTGGGGAGGAGCTGTGAAGCAGCCACCCTGGTGCACTGTCAGACTGCTGTCAGAGTGTGAAGGCAGGACTTGGCTGCCAAGTGGTAACTTGGATGGTTTAAGCATCCAGCCCATCTGTGGAAAGCTACTTAGGGTGTATATGGAGCTAAACGGGGTGACAAGAGTTCTAGATGAAACCTCAGCTTCCAGTTCTGTACCAAGATTAAAGGAAAGACAAGATATGCACGTTGGCTGTGTTTAAGTGTAGGAAGGAAAATTGCTCTTCAGCTGGAGCAATATCTTCCTCTTACCCCAAACAGAACAACCTGAAAACACAGAAGTGTACCACTTCCAGACATATGAGACCAGCAGCCAGCTGAACAAGGCTAAATTGCCTTGTCTATATGTGGTGGTTTGACCTTGACTGAAACACCAGGTGTCCACCCAGGATCCCCTGCTCTCCCAAGCAAAGGAAAAAAAAAAACAGCTAAGAATTTATGAATAGAGATAAAGGCTGAGGTCTAATTAACTTCATGGGCAAAACAAGCTTAGAATGAGGATAAATGCTTAAATTTATTACTAACAAGCTAAGAACTGAAGTAAGAAATAAAGCAGTCTTAGAAACACTTTTTTTCAACCATCCCTTGGTCTTTTCATGCTCTCCCTCCTCCCACAACATTGTGGGCGACAGGGAGGTTTGCAGTCAGTTGTCGTTTCCAGCAGCTCCTACTGTAAAAGCTCCAAGACCCTTTTTGGGGAGCAGTTCTTCCAAAACTGCTGTTTGTGGGTCTTTCCCTGGACTGCAAGGGGACAGCCTGCCTCACCGTGGTCATCACCACAGCTACAGTGGAATTGGAACTCTGAGTCCTCCCCTGCTCGTGGGGTCCCTCCCATGAGAGATTCTCCTCTGCTATGTCATGGGTCACTCCATCATGAGGGTGCAGTCTCTTATGGATAAGCTGTACCTGCTCCAGTGTGGGTTAGGACCTCACTCCATCCTCGGCCTCCCACAGGGTAACAGCCTCCTTCATGCATCCTCCTGGTCCAGCGTGGGCTCCCATGACTCTATAGTTTGAGAGTTTTTATCCACACTCTTGACATTGGACTTGATTAGAAACTAAGAAACAGAAGCAGCTGAGTGGTGTGAAACACAGCAGTGTGAGATCTGCAGCTAGAACAAGGTTCAGATGACTACTGTGTTGTCCTTGAATGACTGGCAGATGAAATCCAGGTATTCCCAGGGAGGCTTTGTTTTGTGCGTTTTGAAGACAGAAATAAAATCCCTGTGGCAAGAAAAATTGGTTTCCTTTTGTAAAAACTAATTTTTTAAAAACTTGCATTATTTTGACACCTAGGAATCAGGGACTGTGGTTGTGTTGTGCAGGATGGACACAAGGAAGTGTAGGCCATCAATAAACAGCTTATTGATGAATACATTTCCTTTAACAGATTTGCAAAGCTGTATTGCCCATTTTTTTCTCTTTTGCAACAGTTTATCAGGGGTAGCCAGGTATATTTATTCTGTTTGCAAAATCTGCTTTGTGGATCTTGTTTTGGTGCAGGCTAGTCTTATTTAGAATCTGTGTCAATGAATGTGTACATCAATAAGCTGCCCTTAAGACACTGGAGTGTACATTAGCAGATTATTATCCTTTGAGTTGTTATGTGGATTTCTAGGTATGCTTTAATCTCTTGCTGCCTCTTCTCTGGAAGACTAATTTTAAAGTACCAAAGTTGATTTAAACCTTTTAAGTTTGGGTTATTTTTCTATTTTTTGTGCTTCTCCTCTCCCCTCCCCTCTTCTCCNGACTACCTCCATTTTTATCTCTTAACCATTTTTCACGTCAGCTGTCTGTAACTGTTTACTCTCATAATGTAAAATATAGCCGTTGTTATAGTATCTTGTTCCACAATGTTCAGCTGTGACTCTGGTGCTAATTTATTCAGTTAATGATTACAAGAACAGTATTGCTGACCAGTAACAAAGCAGAGTTTTAGGCTGAAATAAAAGTGCTGCACAGGATTAAGGTGGAAACTGATGCAGGAATATTAGCAATGCACCACCAGTTGGGTAAGGTTTGGCTTTTATGTCTGTTTACTTTTGGAATTAGAGGGACAAAGTAGTTTGGAAAGAGGAGAAGTACTTCCTGACTCTCTACATGGTATGAACCCAGTCCAACCCCTTTACTATGTTATCTAACATTATTTACCTGTACTTACTTAAAAATGAAAGTGTTTCTAACACAAGCACATTGTTCTGACCTTTAGTGTTAACATTAATTGCATTTCCCAGTATCCACACTCTGAATCATAGCTGAGAGACCTTTGATTTATGAAAATGTGAAGCAGCTCTTTGTGTTTTGTGAGGTTTGTTTGTTTTTTATCTTTTAATAGCTAAAAAGTTAACAATATTTAATATAGCTACATTTAGTAGTGATAGCATAGGATTTATCCTACTGAACAACAGAGAATCCTGGAAGAAAGCTGCATTGTATAAGTATGATTTTATGAGATTTGGGTAGACAAACCGTGATTGCCCATTTTGCAGCTGAGGCAAGTATTTAGTATGGTCTGAAAAAACCCCACTTCCCTTTTCTTTGCCTTAAATCTCCAAAAGCTAAGTGTGGTGGATGCTTCCTTTTTCTCATGCTTGACCATTTTTCTGTTGAGACTGAGAATGATCCAGTCTGCTATCAGTAGGAGTATCATCACTACTCTAGTACAATTGAGAGTATTCAGCTTAATGGGGGGAATCAGAAACCATTTTGTTATGACACTAGTGTCATTCAGGAGAAGCCTACACAACGCAACAGACAGACTTTTGCAGCCACCTAATCTGATGGTGTCTAAAAGATGCATTAGGGGCACTGGCAGAAGGAGACTGTTGCAGACCAACCTGGGGGAACTATCAAACCTTCTTTTATCCTGGACAGCTCAATTTTTGTTCCTTACTTTCACTTTTTAATGCAGTTTCCATGAGTCAGCAAGTTCAGGATTGAGAAGAGTGCCAGACTGATGTCTGTAGGCAGCCCTGTCTTCTATATCCCTTCCCTTGTGTCTGCTATCCTTAAGTGTGATGCTGCTTGACAGAGTTTAGAAGCACTTCTTCCTGCATATACCATCTTTGGATCCTTTCTTCCCAGTTCATTTTGTGTTGCATGTTTATGATGCATGGCCTGGTGCTACCTGTGACCTTGCTGAAGAAGTTACTTCAGAAGTGCCAGATGCAGATTAAATGCAGTCAATATGCCCCTGTTTCTTGGTACAGCTATTAGTAAGGAAATACTGGCTGTATCAGTCAACAATTTAGTGTTGGTTTCCTTCATGCTAAAGGCACTGAAGACTTTTAAAATTGCTCTTCAAGGGTATTTCTCTTATATGCTGAGTGGATACAGGATAAAGAGATTTAGAAAACCTTTAAGTAGCCTTCTAGAAATGGAGGTGTGAACAGCTCTAAGTTTCTATGGATGCTGGAAAGTAAATGTGCTGAAAGGAAAGCTGAACACTAATATGAGAATGGTCATGGGATGAAACTGCTTGCATGGCTTTCTCCAGCAGCACACTGCTAGCAGCAGACTGGAGGAGGCACGTAAAAACAAAGTATGGGAATTATGTCACCCCTTCTGTGTTCTCCAGTCTGAATCAGTCAGCAGCTGAAAGAGATCCTGGGGTGAGATGTTCCGTGTGAACTGCTAAGTTTTACTAGCCATTGATCAACTTATCCAAAAACATGTCTCATCACTTTTTGAAAGCATTTATGTTATTGACACAGGATACCATGAAAGCTTAGAATTCTAGTAATATAATTAGTCTTTACATGAAAAGCTCTACCACCTCATGAGAATCAGTAGTAGTGAGTGAAACCATTTATGAGAGACCAAATAGATGTTTCCTATATAGCTTCTCTTACACAGACTGCTATCATGTCCCTTGGTCATCTTTGGAAGAAGAGAGGCAGATTTTACGTCTGGTACTATAGGCAGTGATGGCAGAAACTGAGTAAAGATAGCCCTTATCTCTGCATGCCATCAAAAAATCAGCCTTCTGTGCATAGCTATGATAAGTAACTGTTGGAGCATATCAATAATCTGACTTCATTGCAGAAGGTTCTCTGTACAAGAGACTTGGGTTCAAAGGATAGCTGACACAAGGTAGTCATAAAACAGCTATTTATTCGTGAGCATAAGCATTTTTAGGAATAGTAACATCCTGTGTGTAGGATATATCCTACATTAGTGATGCCTTATATTTTCTCAGCTGTAAGAATGCCAACTGTTACTCTCTCTGTTTCACAGTCATAGACTGATGGGACAGTCATAGCTGAAGGACCTACAGTCCTAACCATTATAGCCCCTTCGTCAGTAAACTCATGGAACCAGAACTTCAGGTATCCAATCCTATGGGAACAGGGATGTTTGCACATATTTTGGTCTATATTGCCAAAAATGTTTCACATACAGAGACATTTGCTTTTACTCTTGAAAAAAATGGAATGCCTTACTTAGCTTTGGTACTGTAAACTCACAATAGTTCCAGAAGAACATTCTTATTTAAAAAGAGATTTATAAAAACAATTGTTTTTTTTTCAGTTTAAGTAAAACTTGCACTTAGACTTATTTTGTGGTCCCAAGAAGGAGGTGGTGGTCATACCCTTAGTGGAAGTCTTAAAGCATAAGTTGTCACATTGCCCTGCATTTTGATTCAGAAAGGCAGGACAAGATTCTGAAGAAATGGAAGCAGTTATTGGGAAGCTTATAGGGAAAAGTCTTAATAATTGCTTCAGTGTTTTTTAACTGTTCATAAATGATGCAAGCCTGTCTGCATTGAATGAAATATGCCCTTGCAGTCTTATCAAAAGAAAAGCTGGAAGTGATGTCCTGTGAACATTTGTCTTCTGAAAGCTGTTTTATATGAAGCAGAATAATTTTCCTCCCTCAACAATACCATTTGTCTGAAGAAAACAGCAGCTTACTTGCTGAGCAGCTTGTTACTGTCAATAAGCTGCCTGAGGCATCTGGGGGTTGGTGCTCCCTCTCTGAAAGCTGGGATGTAGAACGCTTGGCTTGCTACAAACTGCACCTTAACAAATTAGATGAGGAAGCCCATCCTTAATTTATTTGTGAGTCTCTTGGCACCTGCTAGCTGCCCCTTCCACTCTGGAAAGGGGAAAGTTTTTTGGCCAGCTCTTCAGGGAGACAGATAACTCCTCCTGTTTGCAGGCATGGTAAGCTCAAGTGGGGATGTCTTGAAGGAGGAGCAGGCACACTGTAAGGAAATCTAATGCCCTTGGTGTAAAATAATCTGGCATTATTATGTAGTTTTAAAAATAATTCTACAAGGAGAACAATACTATCATAGTTAGAGCATTTCTGCCAAAATTAGCTTTTCAGCAGCAAAATAAGTGTAACAACTCCTCTTTTTAAATTGTTTTTTCTTCTGATTTACTCTTCAGCCACAGTCAAACTTCTCTCTGGTTTTTGTTTAGTTTCGGAGTCAGACTTCTTCTTTCTCTTTTTAAATAACACCCTTCCTAGTCTGGGAATAGCAGTGCTACTGTACCTGCCAGTTCCCCTCTTCTGCACAAACTCCTGTTCCCCTACATTGCATAGCACTGCTGCTCTGCAGCGAGGGACCAGGTGTATCTTACAGCCTGTGAAGCAATAATCTGCTGTCACACCTGTCTAAAAACAGCTGATTCCTATCTGCTGTGATAACACCCCCAAGTCCTGGATCACCTTCGGGTAGTTATTGAGGAGACAGGAAAACCCCCACTCCCAGCTGACTTCTGTATTTTAGAGGGAAAAATAATCTAGAGGGATTAAAATGTCATTTACTGATCTGGGTTACTGCTCTGCAACACTGTGAGTAAGAGCTGTGCTTTTCCTTTATGTTTCTACCTGTAGCATGTTCAGGAAGTTTACAAGCATGACCTCTGTACTTTGGCTTTCATCTCTGTGCTAGGACTCCATCTCATCCCATACTCAGGCTCTTAGGCCAGGAGAGCAGTGCAAGATGCGAATCTACTATGTTGGGTGAATGCAGTAGAAATTTAGGATAGCAGAAGTGTGTACTGGAATTAAATGAGAGCTTGTTTTTTTACTAATGTTTTGTTTGTTGCATTTGTGCCATCTGAACTTGGAGAATTGAAAGTGTTTTCTTCAATTCCTTTCTGGTTAGCGTAGCCAAAATATCTTAATGGGACAACTACATGACAATATGGACCTTAGGCTAGAACACAACATATGAAAATGCAGAGTCTTTTCTACGGATGTGAGCATTATGAAATTTGATGGTACTTGGTATAAGGCTTTGAGTTTTGCACTTTAATGGTATGGTATAGCATATTGATACCTATTTCTTTTACCTTAATGTAGCCAAGAAGTGATGCTGTCATATTTAAATGAATCCCATAGAAACAGAAAATGCTCTAGTATGCCTTTTGGAGACTACTATAAAGTGTCTGTGGCACTTCTTATTTGGGACTGTGGTCTCATTGAGCAAAGGCCACTGAGGCAACCAAGTCAGGCTCATTGGCTGAGCAGACATCTTTTAGAGAACTGCTTTTGTTTTACTGAGAAATGTCACATTATTAACACTGTTTTGATGTGAAGGGGTCAAAATTGCTGAGCTTGTTTGAAATTTTCCCCATGGTTTTCTCTTCTTTATTTTTGGCTTTTTTTTTAAAAAACGAAAAAGTAATAGTGATTGCATGCTGAAAGTACTTCATTTGCTCATGGCATAAGAATGCTTTTCCTGTGTTGTGTGTGCGTGTTGAGTATGATCTAGAGCCCTGGAGTGATTCATGATGCCTTTGTAATGGGCACCTGATTCATGTATATCATGATGAATCAGCTTCCTAAGCATGGTGGATGCTGTCCTGTGAAAGAAATGTTCTTTAGACATGGTACGCTGTACAAATAAGCTGTCTTTTTGTGTTCATCCCATCTATTACTCAGACCATAAATCCGTGTCTAAATTGTATTACTGTTTATGTAAATTAACATTTCAGAGAAACAGTATTTTGCCATTGATTCAACTTCTTGTATGAATAGAAATTCTTGGGCTGCTTTTACAGAGCCTCAGGGTGATTTTTCAGTTCCCCTGTGACACTGGTTAGTTGTAGCTGCCTCAGTGGTAGCTTTGTGCTCACATCAGAATGGCTCTGCAAAGAACAGATTCGTAAGGGGGAAAGTGTTGCATATAAGTAAGAGTTTTAAAGCTTCACATGCAGCTTGAATATAGTAGGATGAAGTGGAAATGAAACAGGAAAGTTCAGCTTAGGAAAAACAACACATATTCAGGAGGGTTTCTTAAGACTTGATTCTCAAAATATTTTGGTTAACACTTTATTAACCTCAGTGTGTTTTGGAAGATTGAGAATGACTTGTCCTCTCTCACCATTGGCCCAAGAGAATTTGTGTTTGCCTTCAGCTCTGTTCTAGACATTGCCATAATGTCATTATTATAAGAATGAAATACATGACAAAAACTGCTTATGAAAAATGTAGATCACCCTTTATGAAATGTAGACTAGGCATGCTTTTCTGTTTACAGATATACTTCTTTAAACAGATAGTGATTATCATACGACATGATTTCTTAACAATGAAGTATCTTAAATATCATAAATAAAAATTAAAATTACATTATTTTTAAAAAAATAAAGTCAAGCCTACCTACATTTCTGGTCAAGAACAAGCAAACCTTTTAGCTCTCAAAAGGATTTTGTAGGTGTTTTGTTCTTTACAACAACTATTATAGAGGCATATATTAACTAATGTTCATTATGTCACATGCTTTGATTTTGGGTATATCTTTTTGGTCACGAAGCATGAGAACTGCAGTGCTAGTCTTCAGAGTGTGCAAAATATAGGAGTACTCCATACAGTGTATATACTTAATGTTAATGGAAATTATTGTATTGCTTGAAATTAAGATTGTCTGGCACTTCTCTGTAAATGATCCCTTTTCAGAAGCTTATAACTTGGCCAAATTTTAGTCTTCTGTACTTCTGTGTTAGAAGGTGAAAATTTATGACCATAAATTTTAGGGAAATTGTGTTTCTGAATATTACTTGTCTTGGTTTTGTATAATGAAATTTAATTTTTTTTTTTTTAAGAGTCAGGAATTCGCATCTGAAGAAGTTATGTTGAAAGAGGATATGTTAAATGCAAAGTGAAACATGTTTAGGAAATACCAGGTTTATATTTTCCTTTGTAACTTGGATTCAGTAGTTTACATGAAATGAGTGACAGAGGCATCACCTATACTCTTAGTGTAGAGGATAAAAATAAATTCTGAATGCTCAAATACTAAATAAAGAAGATCTGAACTCAGATACTGTATTCATAGTTAGGTACTGTTTCTACAGTGGTAGTTCAGAAAATGCTACATCTTTGAAGCTTCTCCTCATCAGGCACCAGTTTGGAGGCGCTTGGTAGCGGAGGAGGCAGCTGCTGTGGCAGGGGGTCTGCACTCGGCAGGCTGGCTGTGGTGCGTGCCTGAGCCTCTCAGCAAGGGCAGCAGGAGCGTACCTGTCTCGCTGCTTCTGCCTTTTGCTTTTGCAGGAGAACGGAAGGGTGAGAGTGTCTGGGCTTTTGGTGAGCTTGTAGGTTCTAAGTCTATGTGGATTTTTTTGTATCTGCTTATATGGTTTTTTAATTAGGAATAAATAAAAAAGTATTGATACCAATCATCTGTAATTGCACCTGCTCAGATGGAAGAAACTGCCCCTGAACAATATCAGACTTCCATCCAGAAAACAATATTCAGCAAAAGGTTGCATGAAATAAGTGGGATCAGCTTCTGTGACTGCCAGAAGCAGAATTTTCTTAAACAGAATTTAAATCCTGGAATCATAGAACAGTTTCAGTTGGAAGAGACTTTAAAGATCATCTAGTTCCCACCCCCTTTGCCATGGGCAGGGTCGCCTTTCACTGGACCAAAGCCCCATTCCACTTGGCTTTGAACACTTCCTGGGATGGGACAGCCACAACTTCTTTGGGCAACCTGTTTCAGTGCCTCACCACCCTCACAGTAAAGAATGTATTCCTCATATCTAATCTAAACCCACCTTCTGTCAGGTTTAAAACCATTACCCTTGTCCTGTTACTACATGCCCTTGTCCAAACTCCCTCTCCAGTTTTGTTGTAGGCCTCTTTAGGTACTGGAAAGTTGCTATAATTTCTTGGAGTCTTCTCTTTCCAGCCTGAACAGCCCAGGTTTCTTAGCCTGTCTTCATAGGAGGGGTGCTCCTGGCCTCTCTTTGTCTTTGTGGCCTCCTCTGGACAAGCAGAATCACAGGGTCACAGAAGGTCCACATCCTCCTTTATGCCGGGGGCCCCAGAGCGGGATGCAGATTTCAAGTTCATGTTCTGTGAGTGGATTAAGACGGAGGAGAGTCTGATCCACATTTTTCTATAGCTAAAATGTCTCTCTATCATCTCACTTTTGTTGATGTAAGAGCATAACTGAGGAGAATAGTTGGGGGAAGGTGGAATAATTGTTTAAGCCACTTTTATGGTTTTCCTTCAGCAACTCCTGATACAGTGAAATGCAGGAGGGAGATCCCCATGAGGTGATTCACCTTCCTTATGGGGAACTTACTGCCCTACTTGGAAAAGGATGGATAGGATTTACGTATGCATCCTGTTAATACTGTCCACAAGACATGA
The DNA here is from genome assembly GCA_013400415.1 of Scytalopus superciliaris. Taxonomy (NCBI): domain Eukaryota; kingdom Metazoa; phylum Chordata; class Aves; order Passeriformes; family Rhinocryptidae; genus Scytalopus; species Scytalopus superciliaris. The sequence goes on from VXBX01007910.1 coordinate 30,493, forward strand.
AATTCTCTCTTCAAATCTTGCAGATAATTCAGGAAAACTTCTAGTATTGACAAGTGGTGGAGACAGCACAGCACTAATAGACTTGCAGGATCCGGGACATCTGTGCCACCCTTTTATCTGGACAGGTGGCTTACAGGTCTCTGATAGTATGGGCTGTTGGTTGTTAATAGTGTACCTGAACAGTTATCAGTCTTCTTCTGATCATTGATAGTGTAGGAGTTGAACCTCTGGAAACAGCCTCATGAAAATGTCTTTTCTTATTTGACATTTTGGGCATAGTGCATGTTGCTGTGTGTCCCTTTGTAGCACGGCAGAACACAGTTTGCTTCTGTAGCCTCTCTCAGTTGTTCTGAACACAAGCTATATCTGTGTCCTCAAACTAGCATTTGAGGCTTGTCAACTTTACATGGTTGTTGCTTGAGGAGAAACAAGGAAAAGAAATCCTGACTTCATAAAAAGCAGTAGTGTTTGGTTCCAGCAACTGGGGAGGGTAGGATTGATTTCCCCTAACACGTAGTAGCTTGTACCATGGAGCTGTAGGCTGTTGCCAGAAATAGATTTTGCAGACCTGGACCCTTTCTTCCTACAATTGCAAGACTAAATGAACAAGTTGTCCTATAACATCCTGTGAGTGTGCTTAGGATGTAGTGTGGTACTGATAAGGGGAAATGTTCTTATCTTATGGCTGGTGTGCAGTACTGATGGTGTTAGAAATACTTTGGGAATCAGAGATGCTTTTTTTGGGTTTAAAAGAAGTTAAAAATAAGACAAAAAGCTTTTCTTTTTCTCCCCAGCCAATGTAAGCTTTCACTTTACCTGCAGTAGAGTCTGAAATCCAACATCCTAGCATACTGTGTTTCCCTATAGACAAACAACTTCCTTATCAGTCTTGATAAGAGTCAAATAACCTCCTGTATTCAAAAGGCAATGTTCACAACTGACTTTTATTTCAAAGCCAAGATCTTATTTCCTATGGAGACTATGATGCTGCATCAGCTGAAATTATTATTGGAAGACCCAGCAGTAATCTGCTTCCACTGGAGATTAAATGTTCCAGTCTGAAATTTTATTTTATGTTCCAAAGATGTCAGCTGCATAGCAGGCATTGTAACTTGCTGGAGGAGTTTTGAGTTTAACAGCTGATACATTTTTGAAAGTCATATACATCCTTTAAAGTTGATAAAATTCTAATGACTTACTGAAATAATAGCCTTTTTTTTCTTTTGGCCTGGATGTTGTGCAGACATCACAGCTGCTGTGATAGTCATCACACAGTGAGTAATGAATGCAGTGCAGCAGAAGTGGCCCTTGCCCAGATGGTGGCACAGAAAGCTGGAACTCCTCCCATGCAAGCACTGACCGCACCTGGCACGCTCTGCCTTTCCCAAAAGGATCTCTACAGGTTGTCAAGGCTGAAGTAATTTCAGTTTATGAGTTTAAGACGTGGATTTGTTGGCTCCTGTTTTCTCCAGGTCTTCCTACTGTGTTTGATAATGTTTTTGTCTCACAAGTGTGAAGACTGTATATGAAATACGTATAGAATGGCCATGGCACTGGGTGTGGGTAGTGACAAGCTGAATATGGTTTTATGATTTTGCCTGAAGGAAACTGCCTGCACAATTTTATAACAGAAAACAAACAATCTACAGCTGGACAGATAAAACAGCTGCACTCATTCCTGCAACAGGTCGTGGAGGAAGGGCTGTACAAAACTTCTTGTGTAAACCAGTAAAATTATTTTGATGAATTTGAGTTGTATTGTAAAGAATTATCTTGCTCATCCACTCCCCATCAGCCTGTCTCTGTGCATAGTGAAGGATAATGTTGGAACAGAGAGGAATGTGGCTGAGTGGTGTTATGGTGGTTTTTGGCTGGAGATTTTTGGGGCAGATCTGCTGATGCAACTGTGGGAAGCATGAGTATTTCACTTTCAGTTTTATCAGTTCCAAATGCAAATGCTGTAGTACCCTCTGGACTTTTTCCGCCCCTGTGTCTTCACAATAGTTGCCAGGACTGCTTCTCTGTTTTACTTTATTTTATGTTTTCCAAAACTACGATAGAGTTGCTCCAACTTGGCAGCAGAAAAGTGGCAAATCTGGCCAGATTGGTTATAGATGATGTCTGAGTGTGGGCTTGTATCAGGACCTTCTGAAAACTGAACAGGTGAACTATGTTTTGAAGGTTGGGTAACCCATTGTAGCTTACAGCACATCAACCGATATGGTCCTTAGAAAAGGTTAGTGATTCTTCTGGGCTTTATTTGGGACTGGTTTGGTAGCTTGTTTGTTGTTTTTTTTTTCCTCTGTGGCCACAGCTTTTTGGAGGCACAGGGAACACTGCTAGAACAGGCCTTGGCAACCATTTTAGGGCAATATTTTCTGTTCATGGCAATTTCACTACTTCAGCAAAAACAGCAGGGTTGGACCTGAGTCAGAAAGCATCAGTAGCAAGTTTACTGCTGTGCTTCAAGCTGGCTTGGGAGTATGAACCTAGGAAAACTCTACCTGCCTGGGCCAACAGTATCTGTAACTCATAGGCAGACAGTTGAATGGAAACATACTGCCTCCCCTCTTCTTCTCAGTAACTTGCCCTCCTCCAACTGCTTTCAGCCAAGGATGATTTTCTGAGCAATGACCTGATGTTTTCATGGAACTATCATAACCCCAGCCCAGGAGGTGGGGTAATGTGTACATTACAGAAGTAATGGCTGTGAGTACTCTCTTCCTCCTTTGAGGTGAGAGAATCATGTCTTTTGTACAGCGGGGATATAAGAGTAGTACCTATTCTGAAACGAGCTTGGACCTAGTGGTTTAAAAGCAGTCATCTAGACATTCTGATGTATTTTCAAAGTGGCTTGACCGTAATATTCCTATAAACAATACCATGCAAATCTGCCATTGCTGTGACATCTCACGTGTGTCTTCATACGGATTTTTTATAAAACGTCACTTTAGTTTTATTGCAGTTGTCCAGGTTGTTGGAGACAATCTAGCAGTTGCATTCAGTTACACTACACATTTGAATAATAAAATAATTTTTTTCTATGTCAGCTCTTGTTTTGCTTCTTATTAGCTCTAGAGAATCATCCTTATTTGTACAATCCTAGAAATTTAAGTGTGACTGCATTTGCTGGAAATATTAGAAACATTTTATATTATGGAAACACCTACTGTGGTAGTAGGCATGAACCTGAGATTGTGTTTTCTATATCTTATATGATGGGCTTAAACTCTTGGGTGTTTATTTCTAAAAGTGTATTTAAACTGCACCTTGAATGATGAGGGGTAGAAAGAAGCTTCCAGTACTGGCAGACTGTGCTGAGGCTGTCCTGTGTCATGCTGAGAGAACTTGAAATGCTGACAGCTATTCCTCCAGAACACTTGGTAGCTGGGCACAAGGTTGCTCCTGTGTTAGTGCTGTTCAGTGGAGGTAATACTGCAGTGCTAAAGAGTTGTAGCCATATGAGTGGTCAACATAACAGGATAACAAACACACAAGTAGATGCAGAATCTGTTATTGAACAGTGGCATGATTAACAGGTATTTCTCTCTACTCTACTTGAAAATATATACATACACATTTTTTGTATATACATCCCTCTATTTAAAACATTTAAATGTGAAGTCTATTACTACAGCTCCATTAACTGTATATTTTAAATGTATTTCTACACCTCTAGTTGCTACTTATTTCTCAAGGCTGGTTTAGCTGCAAACAGAAATACCTTCTAAGCAGGGGAAGAAGGGTTTCAAGACAGGGAAAAGTAGTAGGGCAACATTTAGTAAGAATGGGTAGCATTTGTGAGAGACTAATGAAAGCAAAAATTGTGCAAGAGGAAAAAAGTGTTAAAATTAGCTAGAGGTGTGTGGTGAACCCTGGTGGTACAGGTGCAGTCAAGTCTGCAACAGCAAAGAAACACGTGTGCTTGTACTGCGTTGTCTTGTAGGACTCTGAGTTTTTCTTTCTTCCTTTTAGTCCACTGTAACTCTTAAACCCATTGGCTGTGAAGTTTACCAAGCAAGTGAGATGTCTCAAATATATCTAAGTTCCTAAAAATGTAACAAAAGTCAGCAGCTGGGTAAAAGAGAAGAGCCTGATTAGCGCTCCCTGCTGAGAAAAGGCTTGGCTCCCGGTCGCCTCTGCTGGGCATCAGCCAGCTGGTCAATGAGCACACACATCCTGCACCGGCCGGTCAGCCGGCACACATGGAGCTGTGAGAACATCGTGACCCATATGTCACTTGTCTGGCTGAACAGAGTGCTTGGGAATAAGTGGGTTAAAAAATCTAGGACATGTCTATAGGAAACCAGACATGACATTTCCAGTGTCTCATGGAACAACATACTGTTTTAGCAGTAACCAAGATGTGATGCTTTACTTCTTGCCAACTAATGTGTGCTTAGAAAGCTTCCAGATTTGTAATCCCACATGACAGGACAGGCTCTAAAGTACCTCTGGAGGTCCTGCTCTGGTTTTAGTGTGGAGAAGTAGTCTCTGTATCATAGTTACAGTGATGGCAGCCTGCATGTACATTTCACTTTTCATAAAAGAAACTTGTATTTATCAAGACATGAAGCAATATAAAATATTTCCAGGTTTTCTCCACCCCTTTACAGAGATGCTGCTAAAGGGAAGGTGGACAAATGATTGCCATTAGCACTCTTTTTTTTTTTTTTTTGATTGAGAGTTTATTACCTTCAAAGGTTTTTAGTGGGTTCTTCTATGAAGATCTCATTTTTCTAACTCTAAATGTATCCTATGATATCTTTATTTGAGTGAAGGAGTAAAAATTTTGGCCAGCGTATTTTTGAGGAAATATACTTTCTGTTTTGGTTACACTGATGTAACTTTACAGTGTAGACACTCTAAGTGGCATCGAAGGACTTTCTTATTCTTTATGAATTTTAACCAGTAAACCTTTTTATAGAAAAGTGTATTGGTGATGATAGGATAATTTTAATGAAGAGAATGGGAAGGGAATCTCCTAATAGAGCTGTAAACTCTTTGAAGGGCTGGGAGAGAACCAGAATGTGTGAGGACTTTCAAAGCAATGACGTCTCTTTCACTGCCTGGGGCTCACTGACTGCTCCAAGCATGCATCTTCACTCCATGATGTTCCTGTGTTTGTGCTGAAATGACAGTTTCTAGATCAGCATAGTGCATGCTCCAATCCCTGTTGCATGGGTTGAATCTGAGGATCTTTGTTCTGTGCTTGCTGGAGTTGTGCTGAAGAGAGGGAGTGAATGTGGTGGTCACTGCAGAGGCTGTGGGGACTCCTGCCCCTATCCCAGCCCCCTGCTATGGAGACAGTGTGTGTTAGTCTGCTCTTGGTTGGGGCTTCCTAACGATCACATGGCTTATGGGGATCCTTATTGCCATGGTCATATGAATGGTGCCACTTTCTGGGAAATTATGTCATTTGAAGTCAGCTTTTCTCAGCACTGTTAGGAGATCAGTACCAAGCCCTTGGGAATATCTCTGTAAATACATGGGAAACTGTTCCTTCAAATACCTTTAAAACTAGTATGATTATGAACAAGAGATTACTCTGGCTTGCATATTTATTCATGATAGTTCCACTAAAATATACATAAGTTTAAGTATCACATGAAATATAAATGCAGTTGATTTAACAATAATTTGTCTTACGTTGGAAGTTGAAAAGGATGACTTATTTTAATCACATATGTATGTGTGATCAGGACTAAACATACCGATCATTAACATAACCTGGGTGAGATGTGCTTTGTCATCAAGAATGTGTCATACAATGATGTATTTCAAACTGCAAAGGATTGTGAAATTAAAAGACATCAAATTGTGCAGAACATTGACACTAGAAGGATATAGTGGTTAATGATGAGGCTCAAGTAGTTTTACAGTAGAAAGGCTGTATCTTTGATACTTACAGCACTTCTATAAAGATGACTGTCTCTTTCACAGTCAAGCTTGGCAAGTGTTTAACAAATGCCATATGATGCAAAACAAAAGTCTGTCTTTGAAAGTGTGACAGTTGCCTATGTTTGCCCAATATTTTATTGGTCAAAACAGCATGTAGCAAAGCAAAGAATCTGTTAGCAGAACTGTTACATTGTAGTTTTCAAGTTCCTTTAGCAAAGAGATGAAATCAATAAAAATTGATGGACTGTAGTAGAGTAAAAGCAAATGGAAAATGCCCTTCTATTATTTAGTGATGAACTACTCTATACGTGCACCATGTGTGAGTGTCTGTTCTTTCCCGCAGACAACTGAACAAAATAAACAGTCTGTGTAGTGTGTTGTCAGCTCTATACTTCAGGAAATTTTGGTCATTCATTTGATAGTACTGTGTTCTGTGCTAATGATAAATACAGGTGCTGACGCACTGAAGATGGGTTTGGGGGAGGGTGAGGATTAAGAAGAAACCATAACCTCCAATTCAAAACAATGTGGTGTTTTTTCTCAACAGCGGAAAAGATGTCTTCATGTTCATTGTCACATTTGGCTTACAATGTTTTATGGTCAAATACAGGTATTCTGGATGGAAGCTGATCTAGGCTGACAAAAGTCATGCTATGTAATTATCCTGACTTGAAACAGTGACAGAAAAACAACTAGGCATAGAGCATTACTGGACAGGGATGTGGAAAGGATTTCTTTTTTTAATGTTAGGCCAGCAGAAACAGGTTTAAGTGAAAGCAACAGAAAATCCATATGAGACTGGAAAATATGTTTGATGTTTGTGATGAGATACTGAAAAAAGGACTGCTCTCCAAAGATGCTCCCTTTGTTCTGAGTCCTGTCTTGATTTACAAGTTCGTCTTTTATAAAGTACTATGTTTCTTTGTGTGGGGAATGGAATAGAAATATAATGGTATTAAAGTCTCTAATGGTTGACCAGAACCTAATAAAATTAACAACAAACTATTTAAAATCTGCTTTATCTTTGAAGAATTGTGTTAGTAAATAGTCAAGAACAAATACTTTGAATAAGAAATTTCAAACTGGTACTCAAACCACCGTCAAGTGAATCTGTCAGCAAAACTGTGGTCCTCAATTTGATTTCCTATTAGAAACAGCTGGGAAAAATGCTGTTAGGAACAGCTGAAAGGAATGTGTTATCAACCTCCACTACTACAGTGATGTAAAGCTAATAGGGAAGAGCAAAGCAGATACAAATTTTCTAGGTTTTCCTACCTGGAAATGCAGAGATCAGTAAACTGATGCTTTGTGAGGTGATGCCTTGAGTTACTCTTTAGCAACTTCTTTGCATAAGCAAGTTGTTTGATTTGTCTCTGGCACAAATTTGCAAATAAGTTTTTCCTAAAATGTTGTTGATATATTTAACAACACTGATGAGAAGATAGAGGAACATTATATGGTCCGAGACACTGTTCAACCTGTGTATTTGAAAGATCAGTGCTTTTCTGAACCTCAGAGATTTAGCTTAGCAAGAGCAACAGGGGAAGAGATAAATACAGAAGAGATACACAGAAGAAGAGTTAAATAGCAGGAAGTTAAAAACAAATTAAACCCACCAAGCCCCCCACTAAGAAAAAAACCCCCCAAACATTCTAATCCAAACAGTCCTTCTATGAAGGCAAGGAAAAAAAAGTCAAACAACCTTGTCTCTTAAACTTGTGTTTCCTCCTTTTAAAGGCATTTTACAAAATAAGTTTTAGATTTTTATTATTTTTTTCTTTTAATCTTTCTTGACTTGGAAGAAATAAATCTTTGTTGGGTACTGCAGTTTGAAGAGACATAATATAAATTGCATCAGCAGTATTTTATCTTCTAAGATAATGTAATTTTAGTGAACCTGAGGAATGACAGTCAACCATTTAATTGGCATTGTGTGCAAGGCAGAATATACAAACTAAAGGTTACCATGAGGTCTGCAGCTATAATTACCATTGACCAAAACAGACTTTGCATTTAATCAGCCCCCTGAGAAATAATGTTACAAGGTTAAAGGTTACCATTTTTCAAGAAAGATGTCAATAAGGAATGAAGACTGCTTACAGTTTTACAGGCTGTCCTGTCTCAGCTGTGCTTGAAGTCTGATAGAGTTGGACTCTTTAAGTATGAAAAAGAACTGTATTCAACTCATTCCTACTAAAAATATCACCACCACCTTCAACCCCCCAAAACCACAAACAATTCTGAAGGTGGGAAGAGAAAACAGTCAAGTGGCTTTTAAATACCTTTAGTGCTTCATCACATTCTAGTGATTTATTTTCTGTGGTATCCCTTGATACAGAGGCAGTGGAGATTATTTGAGGTACTGAATTTACACCTCTATAAATTTGGGAAGAGAGAGGTTATGGCAACTTTTATGTCCCTAACAAAGGCTTCTTAACCCTAAAATATGCTTCCCTTCTTTCATGGCTGGTTCACATTTGGTTATGATCAGAAAATTCTGAGAAGTTGTTTACTAGCTACTTTCTAGTGTTGTGGTAAAGGACTGATTGGTAACTTGAGGCTAGGATAGATAACCTTGAGAAAATACATACTCTGACCAATGTCCTGTGCAGCCTGAGCATAGAAATACAGATAAAATCATGTACACAAAGAGAGTTATTTCTAGCTTTGAATGCAGGGTATTAGGGAGGAAAAATGTTGGAGTTGTCCACCTTTATTTAAAACTATATCCATAGACCTTGTGCAAATGGGATCTCTGACAACTTTCATTAATTAATTGAAAACATTTTAATTGGCTCCTAGATAATTCTGTGGCATGGCTTGATTTGCATAAAATGGACAAATCTAAATATTGTCTAAAATGAAATTGCTTCTTCTGTCTCTGGGTTTTTTGTTCATTTGTTTTCACACCTTGGGGGGAGTGTGATAGTTCTGTGAAAGTGGAAAACACAACAAAGAGGAGGCACATTAATACCATGTGCTGAAAACCCTTCCTGCTCTTTCTGGGGGAGGTGCAGTCAGGGTGCTGGAGCAGCTGAGTAATTTCTAGGCTCGGGTGTCCCTTGCCGTGTTCAGCTGGCTGTCCCCCAGCAGGCGGGGGTCGTGCCGTGCTACCATGTGAAAAGCACAGGGCCACTGCTGCAACGCTTGGCCTCTCTTCTTTGCCACTGATCAGGAAATCTACATCTGCCCTTTTGCTGTTGCTGTCACTCTGCCTTTCATGTCACCCTCTTCCATCTGTGTCTGGTTTTGTCCACTTTCTGTAGCAGGACAACCTAACACCTAGACAGTGTGGGACAGGAGTTAGCTCCGCTGTGACTTGTTCTCGTGGCAATTAGCACAGTGAGGCCTCAGATTAGTGTAACAGCTGCTATCTTGGTGAAGACCAGATGCTTCACTGTGCATCTCCGGCATTAAAAGCACAGCCTCTGTGTGGATCTCCAGTTAAGTGCAGTAGCTGTCAGGCTTGAATTCTTGTCACTTGGAGGGGCAGCACAGCTGAGTGACAGGCTGCATTCCTGCAGCAAACACAACAGTACTGGCACCTAAGGAGCTGCTACAAGGGGCCAGTGAAGGAAAGCACAGCTACTGCAAATTTATTTGTCTGCAATGTGGGAAAAGTGTGGTTCCTTGTATTTTAATCCCTGAGAATGTATATATAGGCCATAGCCAACCTCTCTGTATCTAGTTTGGTTAGCATCTCAGTGATTCACAAGTTGCTTTCCTTTACCCCCATCTGATTTTCAAATTAACTACAAGATTCAGGATGTGATAGGGAAGATCTTAAATGTTCACAATGAGCTCAGCTTTCCAACTTTCAAGAAGCTAGAAATACGTATATAAGACAAAACATGGAAGTCCTACAAATTATCAGTGAATGCCTGTGTTCTTTTTTACAGGAAGTATGCTTTGGCTTACACATCCCTCTCAGTACAGAGTTCCCCAGCAGTCTTGCTGGACAGTTTGAAAGTGATTACCTTGGTAACGACACTTCCCACGGCCGAAAAAGCTTCAGGCAGCTTGTCTTAGTATTTATTGCCTTTGTGCTCAGTGCTCTTAACAATTACAGTGTAAGTCCCTAATTATCCTGCTTCACAACAACTTTCCTTCTCTCCTGCTGGAGCACTTGAAAGGGTGAAGCAAAGTAGAATAAAGCAAGGATTTACATCTGTGAAACTTGTTCAAAATCAAGTCCTTATAACAAATGCATTACAGAAGAAAAAAGTTTTGATTATCAGTTTCCTGCTGCTACATCCTCCTGATTTACACTAGTATACACAGACACACACAGGCACAATCTCTCTCTTCCTTTAAATATCAGATAGGCATATGACTATAGTGCCAAAAAGGGTATAATGCTAGAACTACTAGACTCAAAAAGGGTGTGGCTAAGTAGGAGTAAGACAGTTATTGTCTGCTTTTGCTTTCTGAGTTCCTCTCAGGGCCTAGTTTTCAGGTGTAGAGCATCCAAAACTGTACAGAGATCAAAGAAACAGTACCTACTTGATACTTCTGAAAATTAGGTATTAATTTTCTGCTGCATTCTGTTCCAAATACTGCTGTCCTGCCTATCTTATGACAATGAATGTTTTGCAGTGACTCTGACAAATGTGTGCTTGTTCTGGGATTGTAAAGCTACAGTTTCAATAGGAGAGCTGTGAAGCTGAGGAGGTTGCAGTTTGTGATCTTTACCTCAGAGGCAGCAGCAGGATGCTTCTAACTCAGTGCTAACTTGTGGTGCTTCAAGGATTGACATGGGACACTTTCTTACGTTAAATTTGAGATTTTTGTAGTTGCTTTGCAGTTGAATTCAAGGACTTGCTGTATTAATAAAAGCAAAACACCCCCCCCACACACACACACACACTGAAGTAGCTCTTGCAACTGAAGAAAATGCTTCTGTGCATCATAGAGGCCTTGATGTCACCTCACATTTAACTGGTTATAGTGTGACAAAGATTTGTGTTTCATGATCTGTTGTAGATATTCCTTGTGGAAAGAAAGCAGGAACCTTTTGTTAGCCTAGGATTGTACTACTTACATAGGCAATACCTGGTATTATGGCAAAATGTGCATTAATATTTGTTAGAAAAAGTCTTGCTTGTCTTTACATTATTAGGCAGGCATATGTCTCTGTTAGAGAAACAAAGTTACTATTAAATGCTTCTTTTGTTGTTGATGGAAATTCCGTGCTCAATTGTGATGTGTCAAGTATGAATGTAAAAGATCTGCCATTCCACAATAGCTGTCTACGATATATCCTGATGACAGTGAAGCCAAAGTAATCTGCTGCATGCAGGTCAATATTTGCAATTGTTTAGAGAGTTTCGTTGATGGACATTTATATAAATAGTGGTTCATTGTCCCTTAAGTGGATGTCACCTCCTGAGAGACATAATCTCCCAGGGGGGAAAAACAATCATGGCAAACCTATCATCAGTCCATAGACTGAGGGACATTAATTTTCTTTTTGTTTCACTGTGAATACCTATTTTGTGTGCCTGACACTGATTTCTTTATTTTTTTTCACTTTCTGTAATGTACGATTGCCATTGTCTAATTTATGCTGGAATTTAGGGGAGTTTGGGATTGTCACATTTCAGACATCAATCCTTCATACAAAGCAGAAAGAGAGACATGTATATACCACTTTTTTTTTTTTTTTTGTGCACAGTTGTTGCTAGAAATTAAAAATTTTTTTTTTGTCCCTGTGAAATTCAAAGTGAAATTTTAAAATAAGGACTATATAGTTTAAATGGTAAGATACTAAACATTCCTGTGAATTTCAAGAATTTGTATGGACTTGTGAATTAGTCCTATTCAGATAAAGTATGAAAGGGCTGCCAGTGTGTTCAGATCATCCTTAGCAGCTTCCCTGTCTTCTCAGGTCTTCTGCCAACCCTTCTGTAGTGCTGACAAGAACCATCTGTGCTCTTTCTCTTCTCTGACCCAGGCATCTGTAAATCAGCAGCCTGTTCAGTGTTGAAACCTGCTTACATAGCACAGCAATAGGTGATACATTTTTGTATGTGAGCATTTATTTAAGAAAGAGCAATGTTTGGTTAACAGTGTTTTACTGTGCGCTTCAGGAAGTTTATCTTTACTCTGCTTTGCTAGATTACTGATAGGTTTAACCCTATGCTTGTCAACTACTGTGCTTCACATAAAATAAGTAGGAGCTTCACATTCTCTAAATGTTCCTTTGAAAACTTATCCAAGTAAATGTCTTTGCTCCTCAATATCTTTGTGAGACAAAAAAAGGTTTTGCTTCTGGTTCTTCTAGTCTTCCATTTTTAAAATTAGTTGTGTTGGGAAACTTCTCAAAAGAATTTCCATCTACACAAGTGGATTTTATTTATAGAAGAGTGGAGTTGGTTCTCCTTCAGGAAGGACAAATTTCTTCTGCCAGAAACAAATAAATAAGTAAATTAAAACAAGGAAAAGATCTATTTTGGCTATCCTTACTAATTACAGACTGAAAAGGCAAAAGATGGACAGGGGAAGGGAGATCAGAGTTTGATTTTCTGTGTGGCCTCAGTTTCTATTTTTCTGGCTCAATGTTAGGAAATCCTCTTCCTGTGCCCCTAGTGTCACGAAAGAGCAAGGGGAGAAATCTTGGGGTCACAGATGTCTGTGGAAATGATATTAACTTCAACCAGCAATGAACAAGTGATTTACAATGCTCGAGAGAGAGACTGACCTGTTAGCCCAAAAAACCACTGAGAGGGAAGAACTGTTATGTCTGTTTGAAAAAATTGCCCTGAAACCATCCTTTTTTCTTTTGTGTTGCGAATGGTTCAAGCTTTAGGAGAACGAACTGTCTCCTGACAAGCTTGCCTGTCAGAGTGTAATGCCGGTAACATCCAGCCCTAAGGCAGCTCATCCTCAGCCTCCGGTACCTGCCGTGCTGGGCTGCTGGCCCTTCTTGCTGCCTTGGAGGCTCAATATGCGGGCAAGGCTCTCAGGCAGAAGGACGTGGTTGTTATTTGTGTCTGCTTGACTTGCCATGTAACACATTATGGATTTGTGGGTCACTTCTTTCACTCTAGCTTGTCCTTCTCCCTCAGACTCCAGAACTTTAAGATGCCTAAGGATTTCACAAATACATTGCATGAGGGAAGAATACTCTTCTGCTGGTAGCAAATTTAGATCAAAAGTGGGTGTTCCTTGTGCTCGAGAGGCACAGGTTCTGTGCCTTGTGATGCTTGGTTTTCTTTTGCAATTTTACTTAAATTTACTAAATGAACATTCCTTTAAAAATATATATATATTAGTCAGCAGTGGTTTATTTTTGTATGTGTGTGATTAGTTTTGTTTAAAGCTACTCAGGAAACAATTATTAAACAAAATTTGAAACAAAGTAAAACATGCTTATGGCTTGATTACACACAGAAGCCTCTGAAGCACAGCAGAAAGTGGCAGAATAAATAGACAAAAATGAGACTGAATTGATAAATAGCAGTATTTGAAAGAAGGGTAGTTTATGAGTAGTGTGTTGTGCACCTAGTACTAGGATATTCTGTGATGCTCCCATGGTATTTGTGCTTGGCCATGTGAGGCTCTCAGTATCTTAGTGTTTTGAGCACTGATGTCTCTCGGCACCCTTACAAGTGGGGGATGTGCTATCCTGCATGACAGCTGAGGGACAGGAGAGAATGTACTTTATTCAAGGTTATTCAGAAAGTCCAGCTGTTGAATGCTTGTGACAAAAGCACTGGAATTAATGGCCTATTGCAGTGCTAGTGGACTCCTCTATGTGCCAGCTCCTAGGCAATTGATATATAGCAAAAAGCTCTGCAGGTTTCCAGATTTTTGGGCAGTGAAATGGCACATTTAGAATGAGTCCTGCCGAGGGTGTTTGTTCCAGTTCACAGCAGCAGGTAGGGCTAGAGGAGGAATTAGTGTGCAACACACGGCCGTAGGACTCTCTGGAGTCACATTAACAGCTTCAGTCCCTGAATGTCCATTTCCTGACTCTATTCTCGGCTCATCTGCAAGAAATCTTGTTGCCACTGCAGTACCGAGCATAGTCCTGATCAGTGCTGCTCTTATTGTCATCACTTTGCACTTATAGAGTCAGTCCATGGCTCTCTTTTCAGAAACACCTCTTCTGTAGCAGGTAAAATTTTACCATTTTTAGAACAGTTACAGTTGAAAAAAATAATATTAAAATATTTTATAAACTACATTAGTGACTTATTTTTTCTCTCACCGTTACTGTTTTGTTGAACACCCTATTAATGCCAAGAAATTCACATTGTAACCTGTTGGTGCATGACTCATCCTAAGATATCCTGTCTATTGAACTGTCGTCCTAAATGAGGCAGAAAGGTGTCTCCTAAGTGGCTTTTATCAATAAATTAACTCAGAGGTAATATTTCTATGCTTCACCAGTGGGGTTTGTTTGTTTGTTCCATTTGCCCTCCACTTTTCACACTAAAGGAGATGCCAATGGCAAATAGTTTTGGGCAATACCTTGCTTCTGGTATTGCTTGGATGTTGATAATATTTTTCTGCAATGCAGCCTCAGGGACTGTCATATCCCCTACCCACTGGCTTGCAAGGAATGCATTGGATAATGACAAACTGCAGTGCACTGTGCTCGGAGAGCTAATGAGATGCTTTGTTCTTGAGCATCAGTACGTGTTTCATCTACACCTTTCATGTACAGAAGAGGAATTTTAACTGACATTGTGTGCATTTAAAAGGAAGTGAATTTCTGATGCAAGTGTAGGTACTGCACTAACCATAATGATTTCATTATGTTCTCCAAACTCAGCATCAGGCTGTCCTCGTGACAAATGGACATTTTGAATGTAGGGTAGGAAATTACCATAGGAGGTTGAGGATTCCCTTCTGAAGGGGTGTCATAAAGATGCTGTGACTTGTTAGAAGGAAAAGGGGTGTGATACATGCTCAGGTATGGCTTTATAATTCTTTCCTTGACACTAAGCACCTCTACTGAATGCTAAGGCTGTGTTTCTACATCATGAATGTAATGATACAATAAATATGTAGGAAGTAAAATTTCAATCTTGTCCTTTTTTGCTTTTTCTACGTATTTTAAAAAAAATGTCAAGGAAATAGGACACATAACCCCAATTTTTAAGAAGGAAGAAAAAGGAAAACCTTGGGGACTATAGGATGGACAGTCTCTCCTCAGTGTCCAGTAAGGATATCTAGCAGATTCTCATGGAAACTGTGCTGAGGCACATGGAAAATAATGAGGTGATTGGTGACAGACAGCACGACCTCACTAAGGGCAAATTGTGCCTGACAAATTTGGTGGCCGCCTATGGTGGGGTGACAGCATTGTGAGATAAGAGAGGAGGGACTGATGTCATCTATCTGAACTTGTGCAAAGCATTTGACACTGTCCAGCGTGACATCCTTGTCTCTAAACTGCAGAGGCATGGATTCGATGAATGGACCACTTGGTTGATAAGAAATTGGATGATTGCACTTCAAAGATGGCTTCATGTCCAAGTGGAGTTAATAATGAGTGGCATTCCTTAGGGGTTGGTATTGAGAAAATTTGGGTTTAACTTCTCTGTTGGGGCTGTAGACAGTGGGACAGAGGGCACCCTCAGTTTTCTGATGACATCAAGGTGTGTGGTGTGGTTGACACACAGGACAGGGAGAATGTCATCCAGAGGGACCTTGACAAGATTGAGAGGTGGAACTCTGTGAGCCTCATGAAGCTCAGCAAGGTCAAGTTCAAGGTCCTGCACCTGGACCAGGGCAATCCCAAACACAAACACAAGCTGGGCTACAAGAAAGCTGATATTCTCAAGATAACTTTGTCTTCTTCCCAGCTCAGCCTTTTGCATAGTGCTGCACAGTGTTGCCTTTGCCAGAATACAAAAACTGTCTGCAGTTCTTGAGCACTGGAGCAATGCTGAGGTTATTTTGACAATGCTCCACAACCCCAAAGTAAAATCTCAACAATATAAAACTTTTTTTGTATGTCTGAGTCAAACTGCAGCTGTGTGTCCCTTGAGATAGATACAAATTTCATGGACTTATTTATTTGCATTGGTATATGTCCTCATCATCACATCCCCTTCCCATGTGAGTCACGTCTTGGAAATGAAGGGTGCTGCCTGAAGTAGAGGTGCTCTGAAAGAAGAATTGCTGGTTGTGTGTTGCAACTGCAGGAAATGTTTAGGCATTTCTGCTTACCCCCTGCACTGTTCATCTCTTCCTGTTCCTCAGTTGTGCTGCTATAGACTGCTCTCTCTTACCAGAAAGTAAATTAAATACCATGTTAATAACATGAGTGATACCAGTGGTTGGAAGCGAGTAGGAGATAGGATAAAGGATGGAGACCAGGGGTCTTTATTCTTCTGGTAGATCTCTACACTGAAAGTCAGCTGCAAAATTTGTTAGTTGCTGGGAAAATGTCTCCTGTGTCTGTTGCTGCCTACCTTTAAGATCTGCTTTTGGAAATCAATGCTAATGTAGTATTTCAAGGTGATCTAGAATCCACATGTAGCCTGTGACTTTGCTTCAGCTGTATTGCTGACAATATTAGTGCAGATTAAATAGAAGAAGACAAAAGGCAAGTTGATGCAACCATATTTGCAGAACAATAGATGTGAGAGTGATCAAAGGCAGGAAAGTGGCTGGGTCACACTGCTGCAGTACTCCTCTCACTCTCTTCACTTGAGCTGGTCTTAGCACTTTTCCAGGCTCTTTGGAGCAGGAATCAGAAGCATGCCCAAGGTAGGTGTTTTGCCATTATACATTAATTTCTATTTACTGCTCAGTAGCTGAGAACCAAAGAGTAGATCTTGTTCTTTAATATGTATCTGACTTATTACACACCTCTATAAAGTCCTCTCATCATCAGAACTTACACTTCGTCTAGTCCTGAGGTCTGATATATCGAATGCCTCTTTGATACATGACAGATCTTTTGAAGCCTTTGAAGCTACTGAAGCCGAAAGCACCATCAAGCTTCCAAATTATTTGTAGGGCGTATAATGACCCATTAGAGAAAATAAGAAAGTTAGGGAGTAGCAGTGAAATGTCTGAGACATGCAACTGCTCCTTGTTGAACAAATGGTGTTTCACTGCAGCACCTCAGTTTTCCTCCTGTAGAATGCTTTGAGCCTGACAATTGAAGGAGGCTGTGGAAGTGTTTGGATTAATTACTGTTTATCATGGTGTTACTATAATGGCTACTGCTGCTATAATCTGATGTGGGTTCTTTTATATAATGAAACAATTATCTTGTCAGTAGAGATGTGAGTTGCAGTTTAAATCCGTTCCTGTGTTGAGACCATGTAGAAAGTTTCTTGTGACTTGCTATAGCACAAACCTGCTGCTGTCCTGGGTTTCAGTGAATAATCCTTAGTGAAGCAATGCACTCTAAATTTGAATAGCTGATGTGTTTTTTTGGTGGTGGTGGGTTTTTTGTTTGTTTTTGTTGTTGTTGCTTGTTTGTTTGTTTTCTGAGAAGCACTGCAAGTTTGGATGTACATATGCTTTAATATTTTTTTAGCAACTATGATGAGCCTGGCTTAATGATTTGTTCCTGTAGTCAAGACCACAGACCATTCAGCAGGTCTAGAAGAGACATTGGTAAAAATTCTTGAGGGATGAAGTGCCAAATGTTACAGCTTGAGAGAGAGGCTAAGGAGAAACCTTGGGACTAAGAAGGAACTTGCTGTTTACTCAGACATTTCCTTACAGAAACTGTGGAAGTCAGTGGTTTTTGCAAGAAGGAAAGGATTGATGGTCAAAGATGAAATGACACTGGGGAGAGCTGAACTACTGCTTGATTTGTGGCAGTCACCCACAGCACAATGAGCACCAGGGGCTGCTGAGGTATCATGCTGCTGGCATTAGCCATGGAAAAGGGTGGGTAGTCTGGGTTTGAGGCAGACATCTTGATTTTCTAAATATGATTCACGATGCTGTCATTTTGCCCTGTCCAGGGAGATAGTTTGCTCCAAGAGAAATTATGTATTGTTTTGACTAAAGACTAATGCCCAAAGGGAGAAAAATCACCCCTCTTCTCATTCAAGATTGGTTTTGTGACAGTTTGAGAATGGGGGTTTTCCTTAATCTTGTTTTTTATTATCACTCTATCTGGCTATTTTTTATGGTGTTTGGAGATGTTATTGAATCATAGGAGCATTGTCATTTCAGATGGATTTGGTGAGGCATCCAGCATGTTAGTGCCTGTGAGCTGGCTGCCTGTGCTCCAGCCTGCCACAGGATCACACCAGTCTTGCATAGGAATAAGTAGCTTTACCTTTCCCTATCTTACAGATCTGCTGAGTGGGTCAGTGTGACTCCTTTCTTTCCTTGGCTGCCTTCCTTTCAGCTTTCACTCTGCTGTGCCTTTAAAGTGCACTTGAGATGGTATAATACCAGTTTTACATGAGAAAAGGAGAAGAGAAAGAGAACTGAAATGACTTGACCACATTCAGGAAATACGTAAGATGAGAGAAAATAATTTTTTTAATTTCCAGGTAGAGTTAGCACAGTTCCTACTTGGACACCTCCTCTCTCTGACTTTTACCATTTCATTCCCACACACATCTGCAGAAAGTTTCATGACCATGTGCTTCCTTTTGCACTGCTTGACCTCAGTGTTCTCCTGTAGTTAAGCAAACTGGTTCGAGATCTGCACTATTGCTTTGTTTACCTACAATTCAAATACCAGCCAAACTGTGTCACATTCTTGACTTACTGTAACTACTTCTCAGTCCCCTCAGCTCCCTTCTTGCATGGGCTAATAGAGGTGCTTGAGAGCCAAGACTGGTAATGCAGTTTAGTTTCATGGTAGGTTCGTTCCTGCTCGTAACCTGTTCACCTCCTCAATAGCTGTATCTGGGAAGCTACACTTCCCCTTTAAGATTAAAGGAACTTCAGAGATTACGTCCATAGCTTTGGATGATAACAAAAATGCTTTTATTGAACAGGTTACCAAAAATTTATTTAGCAAATACGCAGATACCACTTTGCAAAAGAAACACAGTATGGATAGAAGTGATGGGGGAGAAGGACTCCCCCATCTGTAGATGACTTTGAGATCAGGGGCTGATCACTGGTCCTGTGGAAGGATTATTTGAAGGTGACAAACAATACTGTTTTTGTTCCCCTCAGTAATGTCCAGAAAATAAACTGTATAAGTACCATGAAAGTAAGTGTGGACTAGATTCACCAAGTTCAGAACTTCAGTCTGTGCTCACTTGTTCCACAGTTGCACACATTTTGAATGTGGGTGCCTGAAGTCCCTGTCTCAAATTAAATGCTCCAACATATCAATCAGAGCATGGAGCAGTCAAGAAGACTAACAGGCTGAAGTGCAGCTATCATAACCTCAAAGCCTGTCACTTTGAGCAGAAAATAGGCACCTAAAACTAGAAATTGCCTGATCAACCCTGCAGCTGTGCTGATGCAGAAGTGTGTCTCTACATGTTGCAGTGCGGCATTTGCTAGCCACTCTCTTTGGCAATTTTTAGTCATCTGAACTTGTGAAGGAATTTTTATACTTGGATGTTGACTACACAATGGGGAATACACTGTTTGGTTTTGTTTGGGTGTTTGTTTTGGTTTGTTTGTTTAAATGGTTTTTGGCCCACTTAAATGCTCTCCTCTCCTTCTGAGTACTTGTATGAATTTGTGTACCTTTTGAACACACAAAAATGGCTTCAGAGTAAAATGTTTTCTTTCCATGCTGGTCTGCTACTTCGCTTGTCTCCTTTATTGGTTCTTGTTCTGAGGCAAGGAAAGAAAAGGATGAATGAAGTTTCCACTTTATGCTCACCTAGTTACCCAAAGCACTTTGCTTTCCCTAAAAGCTTCATGCTTTTCACTAGCAAGATCCCTCCATCATAGTTTGATCATTAGGCATTATTTCCAAGAATTGCTTTACAGGCAACTATTTAATGTCATTTAAGAGATTTCCTCATCAATCTTGACTAGCATTTGTAATCTGGAAAAGAATACTGGCAACTGAAGAGCTCTCTTACCCTTCTGTGGTGTAAATGTGACATCACTCATTCTTTCAGTGTTTGTGGTGGTTTTTTTGTTTGTTTTGGGTTTTTTTAATCCTTTGCAAAAATTTAGCAGAAGCTGAATAAACAAAATTTCCAGGTAATGCAGCAAAGTTCAGTGTTTTACGGGAGTGATTGAGTGTTCTATCATGTCTGTATCACTCACTTGATTTCCTTTCATTCCCAGATGTGAATTCTTATCATACCCTTTGCCTCTTCCACCCACTGCAATTACCTCAACTAAAGTAAAGATAAAGTTTCTAGAATCAACCATATTCCATTTCATGATTGTTCTAAAGAAAAATCAGAGTCTCTCTTCTTACATGTTTGGGGCACCTCAAATAAATAGCAGGTCAAATTACTAATCTATTAGCTCTTTGTCTGCTATGGTATGCAGTTAGTCATGAAATATTCATGCAATTCAGAAGAAAGGTTGGAGGGGGGAGTGAGGGAAGGCAGCTCCTGAAATAAAACCACAGTATCATAAGGTCAATCAGCTTGCTGCTTTTAGATTCAAGCGCAGGTCAAACCTTTCATCCTAGAAACTTTGCCCAAGAATTATTTACTTTCAGCTGTCGAGCTTGTTAAATGATTACCTAAGTCTATAGTGTGCATTTTTTTTTTCTTCACGTGAAAGGTTTTATAAATGACTTTTTTCTTTTCCCTAAAGGATTACATTTTTACAGTACATGGTTCTCTATATGTAAGCTTTTCACAGAAGTCCTAATCCGACTTCAAATTAATTCCATTGGCAACTCCTGTTGACTCCAGAACAGTATAGCGCCTGTCTGCCTTCATGCATTTGAAGAGAGTCCATTCAGCAGCAGAAAGCACATTCAATGGCACATAGTTATAAGATTACTGGGCTTAAAAGGATATGAAGTTGCATATGTACATAAGTACAAAACCAGATGTACAGTACCTGATGTTCCTACCCCATCTCCTCATCCAGCCTTGCAAAATAAGCAAATGCATTATAAAAGAGAAGATAATTTAGATTGTAAATAAAACAGAAAAACAAGAACCAATGTTAAATCTATGCTAAACTTATGCTAGTATTGTGTTCATTATTATAGTATCACAGTACCTTCTGTGTACCAGTGACACCCTTCCTTTCTGTTCTTGTGCTTTCTCATCACTGTGAAAAATGTGTAAGGGAAGACTTCAGTCTGAGGGTGATTTTTTCTCTTTAAATATATGTATGTGCTAGGGAAGCTGAAAAGAATACAGCTTGTAATCTGGAGTAAAAGGCGACAAGGTTGACTCCAAGGTTGGTTGAAGGAAATTAATTTCACAGATTCAAGCTGATGCTTGTAGAAGCTCATGTCTTTTTCCATTATTTCAGGTGAACAAAGTGTTGCCTGTCATCTTTATTTCAGCACCTCATTTATTTTGATTAATCTGGTTCAAAGTTTTGGAAACTTTGCAAATTACCACCTGAGGCCCTGATTTTAGATTTATTGGTTTTCTGTATTTGTATAAATATATTTATAAATGTATTAAAATATATTTATATTTATAGTATGTTGTGATGCACACTGTGGTAACTCATAGAGCTTGCATGTCTGGATTCTGGACACAGTTCAAGACAATCTCTCAGGTTGGAGACTCAGACTAATTAGAAACATTGACTGAGGGTATGTAAAATTGTGGAGTTATAGGGATATTGGCTAGAAAGAACATTTAGTCCAGTATCCCTCTCAAGGCAGAACAATCACTGGGCCAGCTGGAGTTTTGTCTAGCTGCATTCTGAAAACCTCCAAGGATGACAATTTAACCTATTCCAAGTTCTCTAGGGTGACCTCTTGCTGGAGGTATTTTCTCCCAAATACCCAACCTGAATCTCCCAAGCCTCAGTTTCCAGTTGCAATTTGTTTTCCCTTCTTTTTTTTTTTTTTTTGCTACTAAGGGAAGAGGTTAACTCCATCTTCACAACTGCCCTTGAAATAGCTTCAGGCTGTTGTTAGAACCTCCTATTGCCTCTAAGCCTAGGCTAAATACATTAGAAAGAACAAAATATTTTGGAGCAAATGTTACTGTAAAATATAAAAAAAATATATGTAAAATATACAGAAAATATATCCTGGAGCAAATGCCACATATACCCATCACCAGTGGCTGCTAAGCTGATGAATCATAATAGAATAGAAGCGTGATCCATAACACATGAAATTTCCACTGGCTGCCAGCCAGAATTTTTCTTGAACAATTTAGTGCTCCACCCTTTAGCAGGATACCCTGCCCAGCAGCAGGATCAGGAAGTGAGACATGGTTTTGTTTTTTGAATAAGAGCCTTTGCTGGCATGAAAAGAAAATGTGTCTAAATCCAACTACCTTTGTGCATCCTCCAGCGGAACTGACACATTCCCATAACCTGTTCCTTTTCTGTTAATGGCATGTGCAGCCCTTCAGTCTAACACACTACCAATTCAAGATGGAAATGGAGCCTGGTGTTGGATCCACCTACCTAGTGTGGGTTTTTTTTGTAAAGAATCATGTAAAAAACACCTTCACATTACCCATTTGCAGATAGCACCTCGAGTGCTGTTGCTGTGATGTTTATGGCAAATATGAAGCAGCTCAGTAAAGTTAGCAAGACTCTGCCTAAAAAAGATTTATCGTGTAACATATCATGACATCAGACCAGTGTAATTTTTTTGGCCTATTGTAAATCCCAAAGAGGCAAATGTAATGAAGATTTAGATATTCCAAAGTATTAAATTTATCTCAAATTACTGCATTTTATTAAAATGCTGAAATGAACCTGCTTGCAATATATACTGCTCTGAGAAAACTGATGCTGGTGGAACATTTTTCTGGGGTATTTCGATACTGCTTTTTTCATGTGACAGAATTGTTCATTCCTTGTGCCATCCCATTGACTATGCCTTGCAGTAAAGCATTCATGATATTGCCATACAGAATTTAGGATTTTTAATAGGAAACACCCTTCTCATCATGAGGATGTGGAAAAAACATACGGTACACTTTGAAACAGTTATTTTGTACGTGGTTACACAAACAAGATTTCCTTCAAGAAAAAGCAGGTTTAGAAGGTTTTTGTAAAACAGTCTGGTTTATATCTGTGTTGATTTATAAACTAAGGTGCCATTGACTTTAAAAGTGCTGTGTTGTGTTGTTTCTCTACACAGTCTTCTGCTGTGACCATGAAATAAAAATCAGGTGCTGTGCAGCTCATTGAGGTGGAAATGCCAAATGTTCTCAGTCGCACATGGTGTTGGATAATGGCTGATCAGTCCCTGCCCTGGGGAGGTTGTGGGGACCTGCAGCACAGCCCCTGCGGGAGGCTGCAA
This sequence comes from Scytalopus superciliaris, assembly GCA_013400415.1. NCBI lineage: Eukaryota > Metazoa > Chordata > Aves > Passeriformes > Rhinocryptidae > Scytalopus > Scytalopus superciliaris. The sequence goes on from VXBX01007910.1 coordinate 53,720, forward strand.
TGCCCACCTCACTGCCGTGTGGGACACTCCCTCCCCGGGTGCTGCTGTAGGCACACCGAGCCCCAGCCCTTGTGTGCTCCGTCTCACAGAGCCGGATAGATCCTGCTAGTAAAATATTGCACTCGGAAACACTAATTATGCAGTTATGTCACACAGTGAGCTCTAAAACAAGGATTGTTTTGGGTATTGTCTGACAAGCATATCCCACAAAGCCAAAACGAGGTCCAGCCTTCTTGTTTGTGCTAGCTTTTATTCCACCTCTGTAAGAGGTCATCCCCACTTGTATTTCAAGTTCTGTTTAAGTAATTTGGAGATATGGTGCTATGGCATGCTGGCTCCTGACTACTGTCAGAGGCACTGTGAGAATCGCTGGTGCACCTGCATAGAAAATTTCTGCCTTATTACCATAAATAAATAGAAAACCCACCATGCATTTTCAGGGATTTGTGCATTAATTATCAAATTTCTTGTCTGAATCTGGTCCATGGTGACATATCTGTAAGGAAGTATTAAACTCCCAGGTAAAGCAAGGAGCACAGATGATCAATGATTGTCGTGATTCTTCTCATTTGTGATTGGAGTCTGGAAAGGGCCCTAACTTGCACAGCAATAGAAGATCTATTTAATACTCCTATATATCCCTTCCTTGTCTTAGATGATTTTTCTCTGTTAAGAGGTGAGAATAGTAAGATATTAAACTTGAGAATATGGGTCTATATTCAATGTTTGATGTTACAAAATATTTAGAAATTGGTCTTTGATCTGTTCATTATTAGATCAATGGTCAGGTCTGAAATCAAAGCTCTGCACTGGACATGAGAGATATGAATTCCTTTTTTCCTACTAATTTACAGATTTCTGATATTGATGAGGTCCTTGCAGTTTTGCCATGTGTAAGTAAGGATAATGGTACTGATTTCCTTGGCAAGGTGTTTTGATGATAATGAGCATAAAGAGTTATTAAGAGCTGGGTTTTTATTTTCTGATAAACATTATGTTAAAATTATTTTTATTTGTCACTGAATTAACACATTATATTTGTAAATTTTGCACCTTTTCTTTCTCCTCTGATGGAATAATTTTCATTTACAGTTTTCAAAAGCTATTTCATTGTAGTCATTAGAATACTTTTTTGGCTTTGTTTTCTTTTTTTAATTTGCCTCTGGTGGATTCTAGTCAGTACATGTTTTCCTGTACTTATGCTTTTCTTTAAGGAATAACAATGGAGACAGCAGGTGTGGTGATTGATTCTGGTGATTGATTGACTAGTTAAGTGCTGATGTCTATAGGAGGAGTTAAGGCCATTTTTATAAAATTGAAAATGAAAGAAAATTATAAGGGGTGGATTTTTTTTAGTGATTGAGACAGCTTTTGCTGCGTATTGTTAGAAAATGAATTTCCTGCACAGTAGCAATTAGATTTCTTGAATTATATTATCATTCTATTCAGTTTAATATTATAGTTGTCACTTACATAATGAGCCTTCTGTATGCAGCTTTGATACATGGAGCCTTGCTATTTCACACAGGGAACATGAAAGAAATAAGTATCTACCTCTGGATTTCTCTGCATGCCCAATAGTCTGCACAGTGAATTTTCAGATACAAATAATGGAACCGGCATGATCTCTAAATGGTAAAAGATGTCCTTTCTGCAGACTACCAGTGAGCAACACCAGCTCTCAGGCAGCATGTTTTCATTTTTGCTGCTTTGTTTCTGCTTAGAAATTCCCACATCCACATAGACTTGTAATGGGAAATATTGGTAGTTTCATGGTTTTATTTCCTTAAATATGTTTGGTTGTTAGTGTTTAAATTTTTTACTTAGATTGTACACAAAATATAAATTTATTTCTCTAGCATGAAGGCATATAGTCACAATATGAAAAGGGGCCATGAGACAGGGTATTGCAAGGTAAGTTATAGAGGAGGTTTAGCAAGCATCTGCTGTGCTGTGCTACCTGTGCCTTTTCTTAAAAACGTATTTCACTACCTTTCCTTTAGGGGAAGCCTCAGATTTGTTGCAATTGGGAGTTTTTTTAGCCTCTCAGCCATGCCATGCTATTGAAGGGAAGTAAGTCAGTTCCAAATTTGTGTGGGCAGGTTGCCCAAAGGTTTCATCTCAAAGCCGGATGGAGCTGTGTGCTGTGACACATACAAATTTCCAGGACGGCTAGGATCAGGGAACTGAAACTACATTAGCAGGAATAGAAACATTTTGGAAAAGTCTTTTCTGGAACAGAACATATTCAGTGCACATGAAGAATACCAGTACTGCTTGGAAAATTATGAAGAACAAATCTATTTAATTTGACTGTAGATAGGACCAACTCAAGTCCACTACCAGTCTCCTTGGTCTGTGTTTTATTTTTGGCCATTATGCCGTGCTTGCTCAAGGTAGTCAGCAATATCAAAGCATGTGAAACATTGGGCTCCTTACAATAGCTCACTTCCCAGCCAGCTCCAATTTAGGCAGGACTTCGGTGTGTTTCCTGTTATGGCAATGCCTGGTTATTTCCTTTTTGGGCTTAGATCTTGCATGCTTAATGAAATTACTCTCTTTAGAGACTCCAGCATGTGTGCCAGTCTCTATTGTTTTGGATGATCCACGGAGTTACTCTTTGTTTTACATTTTGTATCCAAATGAAATTGTGCCAATTTCTCTTGTCTGCAGTTGTGCAGACCCTGCTGCCCCTGTGGGGTGAGAACACTCAAAAGACTGGTTTGTCTCCCCTCTGTGACGGGGGCTCTGTGGGGAAAACAGAGGTTAGGAGACCTGGTGGATGAGGGGACTTCTCTGCCTGGCAAATACCTGAGGGTCTCTCATCACTGTGTGGTGGGACGTTGGAGGAGCACTCCTTGAAGAGAAGACATAGCTATGAGCTGAAGGGACTGTGCATGACCACTGGCATGTGCCCTTGTCATTGGCACCTTTTCCTCAGCCAGGGGTCCAAGGGCGACTTGCAGACACCTCTTCAGGCACCCACCTGCCCTCCACAAGCCTAGCTTGATTGGTTTCCTCCTCATGCACCAGCCAGGTTGGCACTCAGAGGTAAAGGTGATGGGTTCAGCTGCAGCATGAGGGATTTCAGGAAAATCAGGCACTTAGTTTGAGGCTTTGCTTGGACATTAAAAGTAATGGTGTTTGCGCTTGAGGAAATAGGTTTGTTGGTTTCAAAGGCATCCACTTAGTCACATTATCTACAAAACATTTTCTGTGTTTGTATGAAGAGCGTATGACTGCTTGGAAAGAGGGGAGTTGCAGTATTTTTAATAGAGAGAGTGATAGTGTAAAAATAAAAGGAATAACTGAAAAGTCCACGGCTTCCCTGCCAAATAAAATCAGATTGTTTTCAGCCTTTGTCTAAGAATTTTTGGTAGATGTGCTATGTCTGATGGAGGAACATTGTGCTCATGGACATGAGGACTAGTGACCACAAATCAAAACAAGAGCAAAATATCCTTCCATAAGTGTGGTGCAGAAATGATTTTCAAATCAAAGGGCCATTTTATTAAACAATCTAGTTTGGACCTAGTGTTTCACAGTAACTCCTTGTCTAGCAGCAGATTCTTTTTATGCTAAAATCATTGCTTCACTCATGACTCCTAGATTTATATGAATAAACCCTTTCCATTTTACCTACTTGCCTTGCAGCAAAATCACTTCATTTTAGGTTTTTAAATAAACGTTGGCTAGAATGAGTGTTTAATTAAATAATAAGGACCTCTGTTGCTCAGCTATTAAATAAAGATCAAGCTCCATTTGGCTGTAAAAACTTTTCAGACATTGCTTAGCAAAACATACTTTATTTTTATAAAGGCATCTGGTATTCCTGGACACAACATTCTCTGCTAACTCTAACTGCCACTTTCTTTTAGTGGTGTTTTTATTGTCTTTCAAGACTCGCTAAGTTGTTCCCTAGCCTTGATTTATGTCGATAATGAAAACCGGTGGTTTGGAGCAATGTATAATCAGTTTTTCATACATCCCATGACTAGCCATTATCTGTCCTAACTTATTCCCATCATATATTTCTAAAGCACTTAGTCTCCCAACGAGACTCTTTTTGAGCAGGTGTTGCCTTTTCAATTTTATCCTCGTTAACAATTAATCCTTTTTCACAGTTCTTTCTATAGGTAACAATAGGGAACATGTTTCTTCCCCTCAGAGTTTTGTATATGTATGTCCAAGGAAGGAAAAAGGACACACTTTGGTTTTCAAATGTGTTGTATGTTACTCATTGTAAACAAGGAGTAATCTCCTAATTTCAGTTCCTTGCATGGAAGTAGCAATGAAAACAAAAAGATTAAAATCACTTATTCTGTAGGATGCTGCTTAATGAGAGATCTTTTCAGTAAGAAGCATATTTCTTTTGGTAATAAAACTGGAATCTTTTTTTCTTTGATCTTCATAAAAAATTAAGAACCCAGTGATGACTCAGTGTTGAATAAATGGAATTATATGGTGGTAAGTAACATTAAGCAAATTGTATTTAGTTGCCTTTTTTTTTTTTACATGCTTTATAATTATTTTAGATGTTTATACCATTCATATCTGGAAAGTGTAGAAGTCCCACAAGACTTGTGTGCTTGTGTCTGTGTAGTTGCCTATACACGAAACATTGTGAATTCCTGGCATTTGGAGTGTGTGACTCAGGATTTCAAACCACAAGGTTAGCATAAAAATCCTGTACATTTTAAGAGCTTTTTTTTTTTTGGTCACAGCCCTCATAAAGCACCTCTTGAGAGATGTGTGCCAGACCAGTGCACTGCTGGGTCTGTCCTACACTCCTAGACTTCCCAAGGCTGCTCCTGCTTGTTTTCCTGTGTTTGAGGAGTGGCCTTTTAGAGGAGCTTTCGGAATCCAGTTCCACTTCATCATGGCTTAAGGAAGTGGATCTTCGTGGTCTGGCTGCATTTTGCAAGATTGCCCAACGCCTTCCCCCGAGGCTTTATGTCTCCTTGTGCCCTTCATCTCTCAGAAGGTGTGCCTTACCATGCAGCTCTCTGGGGACACATAGCATGGAGCTTGAAACATTCACAATGTCTTTTGTCTCTGATTATTACAAAAAACCATGACAGACAGGAGTACTCTCATGCAGTTCTCTATTTCAGTATCCTCAGCACTCTTGAGCTTTCTCAGGGCAAAGGTCAGTCTGCTCCTATGACTTGGCTTCTTGGGTTTTTTTCTGTAGTTGCAGTTTGAGTCATGAAGCAAGCCTGTGGACCTTACCTACTTTCTTATTTGAACTTCCTTTAAAGTAGCCTGTGAGACTAATAGACTAAACTTCATGTGACAGCCATGTGCCCGGCATGCTTATTGAATAGCCGGGATACTTCATTGGAGCACTGTCTGGTTGACTATCACTTACCTGAAATTCACACCAGAAAATCTGACTGGCCCTGGATGTCAGTGGATTTACTGACTAACAGATGATCTATTTCAACTGACTGGCAAGTCTTGGAATAGTCTTGACCTCAAGCCAGTATCATGCCTTTTGTATCATGCCTCTATGCACATCCATGACTCCTGCAAGTTAGCTGTGCAGGTAAGGAAATATGTGAATTTAAGCAGCTGTTAAAGGCATTGTATTCTGAGTTCACTTTTCTGACTTCTCACTGGAAGTGCACAGAAGCATTTGCTTGGTATAATGACAGTGGAAAAAGTAGTTTGGAAAGATGATGGTCTGCCAGCTGAGCCCAGGGAGGCGGGACTGCACACGTTCAGTGTGTACCATTAAGCATATTAGCAAGCACATTGTGAATAACTGGGGAGAACAAAATCTGTGCTGTCTGATACCAGCTGGAGAGAGTCCTGTTATTTACACCATATATTATATGTTACTGCCTTCAAAAGTGCACTTTAAAAATGAAGTTAAGAATAAACGCATAAAAAATGTAAGGTATTAAGAATTATTTTAATGACCTTCCTAAAGACTTTGCTTTCTTCTTTGTAATTCACCTTTCTTTCTTGGAATTTGGTGAAGTTCCTGGTTTTGTTCTTGGATTTTTTGTTTTGTTTTGGTTGGTTGGTTTTGGTTTTTTTCTTTCTTTTAGTAGTTGAAAACTGCCTTCAAAATCTATTACAGTTTGCTGAAGGATTTTATCTTGAGAGTGTTTACAAACTCATGATCAGCAGATTGCCAGGGTTTTCAATCGAGGAGAAAACACCCACCAGCCAGCCTCTTCTGATAAAGAACTCTATCTATACTGCAGCTTTCTCTTTTCCAGCTCAAATGACTCACTGCTCAGCTGAGTCATCTTCCAGCACAGCTCATTATCAAGCTTCAACAAGCATATACCCCTAAATCTCTTCACCAGCTGCTGTTGGTTTAGTAGAGCAGAGCCAGGACTCGCTTTGGACACAAATTTTCAATTTCTTTCTCTGAAGCTGCAGTTTGCGTGTGTTTTGTCTCTTGAAGTTTCATTTAGAATTAGAGGTCTATTTTAATGTTTACATGAACATCGGAAAGCTGGCAGTTTTTCGTCACAGAAGCTTGAAACCAAACCAAGCGGGAAGATAGCAACATATTTTCTCACTATTCCCATCTACTCTTGCCTCCAGTTGTGGCAATAAAGGCGTGGGTGGGCAGAGGCAAACAAAACCCAGAAATGAACATCCTGAATCTGATCCTCTAGGGAAGTGCAGCTATTTTGTCAATTTTATTGAAAATGCAGCATCATTAATTGATAATGTAGGGGAAAAGGCAGATTTCATCAACTGGTGGTCTAGGACAATGCAGTGCTTCTGTTAAGACTTTTTTACTTTGCTCCACTAATGCTGTTGGTAAACTTTCATTACCACATGGGGAAATAATATTCAACTAAACGTGGGCCAAATAAATTGTTTGATGGTGACGCTCAGTATAACCTTGAGATAAACAGCAGGATGTGCAACACTTTGCTTACAGCACAATCTGTTTCACAAACTATGGAAGAAGTAGTTACTCAGATCTTTTCAGCAGAGACAAGTGGCTAAGTGGCCTTATTTTTAAATATTTAAGGATTTAAAATCAAAGAACAGTTGAGAGTGTGATAAGCAGTGACCCAAAGCTTTGAACTGAAGCTTGAACTGAAGTTCTTTTGAAACTTTCTCACACCCCCCCCCACCTTTTTTTTTTTTTTTTTTTTTTTTTTTTTTTTTTTTTT
>VXBX01007910.1:60872-92920 GCA_013400415.1 Scytalopus superciliaris
CCTCTTTTTTTTTTTTTTTTTTTTTTTTTTTTTTTTTTTTGTCCTCCAAGGACTGGCAGGGGCATGGGGAAAGCAGAACAACCTTGAAAAAAGTGCTCTTAACTCAGTCAAAACTTTGGAGGACTATTTTTGCTGTTGTTGCCATTGTTATCTGAGAACTCTGATAACTGTGAACTGTCACAAAGCTCAGATGTGGATACAAACCCTCCCACAGTTTTAGACTAGTAAGATAGATCATAGAATGTCTGCGGTGTCCTTCTTACCTATTTCACCCTTCTTCAAGCCACCTTGCAAGGTGTTTCATTCATTGGCCTCAGGGTTTTAGGGAAGCAGGTGTTGTACCAAAAATGCTGTTAGCTTTAAAACAAACCCAACAAAAATGTTTTGGAAACCCCCCCATAAATACATGGCAGCAGTGCTGCTGAAATATCCACGTATGTAGCATGCCCAGATTTGGCTTCATCTGATTGGTGTATATTTACCAGCTATGGATTTAATTTGCATTCTGCAAGGAGCTCCTTCATTTCAATAGAATGCTGAACAGGCTGGCAGTTAACCTTGGGACAACCCATTGATAACTGCAAGAAAGGAAATCATATCACTAGCTAACAAGGAGAAGCTTGTTAACGTACAAAAAATTGAAAGTTGACTCTGAAAGCTGCATAGCCAAAATATTCTAATGTAGGAGAGTAGTAGATATTATTTTCATCAAAATTTATACCTCTGGGAAAAAATACATTCTCTTGGGTCTGGCTCTTCTGGCTTGGCACTGTTTCAGGATTGTGACATTGTAAATGAGCATGAAGTGTACACTGCTAGAGTGGTATAAACCAGCTTTTCATATTATAAGGATTGGAGATTGTCTTAGTTACAGAGCCAGGGCCAGTTTATCACTGTGTGGCTGTAACCAAAATTACTGTGTATTCTACACCCTCTATGTCATTTCTTATGAACTGTTTAATAATGGATCATTTTCAGCAGCTGCCCAGGGCACACCTGACCCCTCAGGCTACAGGGTGGGTGTTAAAGGACTTTGCAAGGCATGGGAATGTTTCTGTCTTCACATCAATGAGTTACAGAATTAAATCACCCACTGTGGAACTCCTCGCCCTGGGGGAGGGACTGGGCATTCCCACCTGAACCTGAGCATATTTAATCTTTGGGTTTTGGGACTTCTGGTACCACTCATCGCATCCAGAGAGGACCAGAACCTCAAGAGGACTGTGACTGCCACTCTCAACAAGGCTATGACCATCATTCTTACCAACAGATTTTCTTTTACTCTGTACTCAGGGGATCCATGTGGCATTCAGCACAGGGGCTGACAAACACCATTCTGTTCATGGCCCAGGGTGCTGTGTTATACATCTGGGTTTTGTGGGTGAAACCAATTTTTCTCTGTATCATTTTATTTATTGTAATCTCTTTAGTAAATTGTTGGGTTTGTTTCTCCTGCTGATTTACCTTTAAATCAGCACGTTAATATCTACATATACATTTTTTTTTTTTTTTACTGGACACAGAAGATACTATTAGTTCTAAGAAACCAAGATCTTGTTTCCTTGAAATCAATGGTAAAAATCTTGCATGACTTTCAGGGGGATTAATATGTTGCCTCTTGTTTGAAAATATCCCCAAGGAAAGACCAGTGCTTGACTCTCTCTTTTTCTCTCTCTCTTAAACTATGATCTGGCATGCATGTCATGAAAGATCTGCAAGCAACTGACATCTTTTGTTTCTTGCAGCAATGCATCTTCTTTGTCAGCATATACAGCAGAATAAAACCCCAATATTGTAACAGGACAGATTTTCTGTGGGTTCAATACAACAGAGTCCTGTAGAGTGAGACAGCTTAGAAAAATGCACAATGCCCTCAGTTTAAAATACTTCCAATAGAAAGTGTGATTTCTGTTCCTCTGCTCCCCCAGAAATCCATCCATCTTTTGCTGCTTTAGACAGATTTCAACAGTTTTGAACTCTACTTAAAACCAGACTTGCTCGGTCTTTTGCTTTTTATGCTTCAGCTATTTCAGGACATGGCCTTTGCTTATGAGTTCTTCACTTAGCCTTCTTAGTTGAATAACTTTTATAGTAAAGTTCATTGTTTCTTGGTCTCTAACTTCATGGCAAATGTATATGTGGCAATGGCAAGTTGAGGGTGATCCCTTAATTTGCTTTGAAATATTTGAAACAGTGTGTTGACAGTCTTTGCTATTGATTCAATTAGTAGGATCACAGTTCTGCATAGGATCACAGTTCTAATACAACTCTTACAATGATGTTGAATCTAGTAATTCTTGTATAGTTTCAGAGGGCAGAAATCTTGCTCTTCTCTGTAAGTGTCGGGTGGTTGCTTTGTATAGAGATTTTCTTCTATTTGCAGTACAAATTCCTACTGAAAGACTGTTGAGCCTAATGGATGCAAAACAGAAAGCTGACTTTCTATTGTAAAGAAACAGTCAAACAAGATTTTCAGTAATGAATGATTAATTATTTCTCGAGAAAACAATATATCACTCAAGATCCTATGTTGCTTGGTATTTATGGGAAATCATATAAAGGACAATAAGGATATATCTTTATTCTTTTATCAGCTAGGGCTGTGGAGATTTAAAACCCAATACTGGAAACTCATGGAGAAAGGTCTTGCCCTGATAAATGTTCACAAAGAGGAGTTACTAAGCTGTGCTGGTTCCTTGGATGCAAACACCTTTGCATGTGGCCTCATCCCTGGGAACTGCACGGGTCAGTGAACACTTCTCAGATGTCTTTTGCTGGCATCTCTGACAACTTCACAGTGGAAAACCCTGTTGTCAGTTAACAGTTCTTCCAAGCCTGAGACACTGCGTGATTTCACGCTCTCAACTTGCTACTGAATCAGGTTTACATGAAATATTCAATTAGACATTGATGTGCTGTGAGTAAATCCTTACAGTGCTGGATGTCACAGTGGCTTTGGGGTTTGACAGGGCTCCTGGCACCTGAGCCTCTCTTGTCTGGCTGCTACTGAACACTTACTGTTGTTGTTTGTGGAGCTGCCCTTGAAGTACCACAACAAAAGCCTCTTGGACAGAATGGGCAATGCTGCAATATGACCAAGCTGAGCCACAAACCCCAAGTGCTCAGATATTTGGTATTAATGAAATACATCCTAATATCTCTAAAGTACCAAACCCCCTTTGGGTAACCACTCCTTTTTTTTAATGCATGGATTTTTGATATGATAAATCCTGACAGCTCTTGCAGAGCCATTATAGCCTAGTACAAAACCAAATGCTTTTATTACAAAGACTCATGGCACAAAAAGTCTTTTGATGACTTTCTATTAAATATAGTAGTGGTACAGTAGTTTAAAAATATGACATTTTCTTTGCAACTGCTCTAGCATATACACAAGCCGGTGTTCTAAACATGATTATGCATTCAGGATAGTTTCCCTGTTAGTAGTGAAGTCTGTAGTCTATGAAAATAATAGTTGGTACATAGAGCCAATCTTTTCAAAGTCTCTTTCAATTTCAATTGCATGTTTTCTGGTGTTGCTTTGTCTGAGGTTAAAGTGCAGAAAATGCTTGTTCAGTTCAGAGATGCAGAACTGCAGTATTAGCTAAAAGAAATGTGTATTTTCACATTCTGATTTGATTTTGTACTGATATCAAGACAAGTTGCCTGGTTACTTTTTATGGGGGAAGGAAACGGATAGAATCTTGAGTAAAATGTTGCTGAGGTCAGTCAAAAGAGACATGATTGAAGCTGTTTTGAAATAGGAAAACAGAAAAGTTGAAACTACTAATCCTTCTGTGTAGCATTGCAAATAGAGCCCTCATGAGCTGAGAAAGGATTGTGGGATTGGAGGGAGGGAGGTGAGCAGCATTTCACTAAGCAGCTAGGGCAGCAGTGTTTCAGCAAAGATGATTTTGGGGAGTAGCTGCTTGATGAAGTGCTGTTTCACTCGTACCACAAAGCAAAACACCTGAAAGAATCAATCTCCCTCTTTTTCCCCGCTGCCCCCCCCCCTTTTTTCCCCGCCGCCCCCCCCCCTTTTTTTTTTCTTTTTTTTTTGTTTTCTTTTTTTTTTTTTTCTTTTTTTTTTTTTTTCCCCGAGATATTTTAATTACTCTTAAATGTAGGTCACCGGTTTTGGCAAACTTGGCTGTGGGTTTTGTAACTTTCAAATTCTGCAGAGCTTGCTCACCAGGCAGCACTGAGTTCACTTGAGTGCATGGAGGAGTCAGGTGGTCCAGCAGAACAGAGGAGAGGCAGGAGGGAGTCTCCTGGTGTGGCAAACCCTGGGGAAGTGTGGATGGTGTTCCAGCTGGCCTGCTGTTGTGTTTTACATATCTGGCAGTTTGTGAGCTCTGCACAGAGTGTGCTGTGTTAGTGCCACGTTCAGATACACAGGTTTGCAACAACAAATCTCCCTGTGCACATATAGTCCTTGATGCTGACTTTAGGTAAACGTTATGCATGAGAATGGGAGCTGTCACTCTCTGAATTTCCTGGTCTTTGTGTAATTAAATTATTGGTCATGACACTGTATTAGCTGTGGCAGGGAGGCATAGCCTTGAATGCATAAGTATCTCTGGTCAGTTCACTGTGTACTGTAGAGTGTAGGTCTCCAGGACACTTAAGCTATCAGGGTGTAGTTGTCTGGAGGTGCAGTAAAAAACTGGGATTAGTGGGTTGGGATCATGCTGGTGATGAAATGGCCACTTGTTGTTTTTCCTCCATCTCAAAAGGGCAATGCTTTTCTAATTTAAATATTTTCTAATTTAAAAAGAATGACTTGTCTAGATTATTTTCCATCTTTGATATCAGACTTTAGCAAAAGAATCTTGTGGGTTTTTTGTGTTAGAAGAGTGGTTTGATGCTCCCACCACAAGACTGAGAAACAAGTATGGCTAGGTAGGCATGTGCTGTCTATACATGTTATGCTATCCAGCTTTTCAGGAGCCCTGACCATCCCCTGGGAGGGTGGGTGTTCAGCAGTAGCTGTGTCAGCTGCTAGGCATGCTTGTGAGCCCAGGACTATTTCAGAAGAGTTTACAAAATTCTTAGAGAACTCCAGAAGTCATGTTTTGGGGATAGTAACTTGCAAATAGCTTTTTACTGGAAACCATGACTACTAACCAGTAGCTTTGTGATACAAATTCAGAAAATACCTCCCTGTAAAAGACTTCTTGAAAGCTTCTCCAAAACATTGCAGAAGAGTTTTACTACCCATTCCAAGATTATCAAACACATTGGGTTCCAAAAGATAATATCTGTTCTTTGCTTCAATTGCACTTTGAGCTATAATATTCTTTTAGGGTCTGACATGAAAGGTGGGTTTCTGCTTTACAAAGCATGTGTAATGCATGAGGGCACAACCACAGTAGAGATAGCCTTTGGCTATTAAACCCCAAATATACTTAGACTGCTTGTTTGGCTTTGCTGGTATGCTATAGACAATAGTTTTCTGGGTGCATGTAACCTGAAGGGGCTTTCCTACATCAGGCTGGCTACTGTTTTGATTTGGAAAGAATAGAAACATCAACATGCCTTCTAATTTCCTCTGCTCTGGTTTTGTTTAATATAATTAGCTTACTAAGCAGTAAAAGACAGCCAAGGTCATTAATAGCAACTCCATTCTTTGTCTTGACATGTTAGCTACCCACTTTTTCTTCAAAATTATCCTGAAAAATCCAGATACTTCTTCAAGTTTAATAACTATAGGAACACATTCAAATTTGTGTTTCTCTCGTTGATTTCTTCACTGTGCTCCATTTGAGTGCAGAGAGGCTCAGACATCCACTGCTTCTGCACAAGATATTCCTCTCTCAGAGGCCTGTGATACTATTCATTGTGTACAAAAGGGAAAATAAGGGGTAGGTTCTTAAAAAGGTTCAGAGGAATGTGAGCAATTGACTCTGACTCCTGGAGCCTCATTGAATGAGGTGAATGAGTAATTAAGTAATGGCAATACATGAGAAACACCTGGAAATGAACACCTGTGTGATTTGACCCTCTGTTGTGTCAAACAAGGGTGAACTTAGTGATTTGTATGAAAGTAAGCACCACTGGGCCCAGTCTTGGCCACCAACATGGGGGTTTGATCACAGGAGTAACCAGGCTTTATCTACCTAATTTCCCTTACTGATCCTGCAACTGCATCCAACTTTTTTTGGGAAAGGATGTTTCCAAGCAGATTTTTCTTTCTGCATATACTTTTCACTGCTTTTCCTTTCATAACCAAATAAGCACCTGAAAACTTAAAGAAAAAATGCCAGTTAGGACTTGTCAAATACCTCTTCCATTCTGTCAGACGTTTTATGAACTGAACTATCTACGTAACTGAATTATTACTCACATATACCTTACAGAACCATTCCACAATAAACATGTATTTTGTGTATAAGAAAAATCCCAAAGGCAAAATTCTTCAGCTCCACTTCAGTGTGTGGCTAGAATTTCAGACAGATTGTCTATTTCAAAATCAAAACAAACCATTTGAGGCCTCTACATTTTTAGAATACTTCTTTTTTGATAACAACCACCTTGTAATGGAGTCTCTGGACTCCTTGGCATCATCTGTTCTGTGTAAGGGAGAAATGAACACCTCAAAGTAGTTTTATTTTTTTTTCTAACCAAATAATAATAGAAGCATTTACATCTTCTGTATTACAAACATTTTCTGAAAAATGCCATGTTTATTTAATTAAACTGAGAAATTCCTTGGCTTTGTATACTAGGGCACAAAAGGATATATTCTATGCTTTTTAATTTTGAAGGTACTTGGCATAGTGCTCTCTGTATGCTGTAAATTAAAGAATGCCTGCTTGTTTCTTATGTGCAAGTGCACTATGCAGTTATTCAGGAAAAAAAAAATTAAAAAGTCAGTCTAAATTGGAATGTATTGAGGGTGGTGTTTTTTGAAACTGCTTTCAACTGATGCTTAATAGTATTGTAGTTGTCACAAGTAAGGTCTGAACCTGTCTATCTTACTTCATTACTCGCTTCTGAGAGAGAAGTCCAAGGTACCTATAATTCATGCTTATGGATGCCTTTTTTTAATGTCTAAGGCTTTTATTCTGTATTATGAAAGCTTATATTGCTTTGCATTGAAAGCTCTGGTGACTGTTGTTAATCTGTGCAAAACACTGATTTTGCAAGCAATGATCATTTGCACACACAGGAAACACAACCAGACTCTTTTTTTCCCCCTGACAACTGTAGTGCAAATTTGCAGCACTGTTTTACTGACTGATGAAAGCAAATGTTTTCCTAGGAATTGCACCTTTTTTCCATGCCCTTGCAGCTGCTGTCCTTGTTCTTTAATCTCTCTTTAAAAGGTAACGCTTCCTCTTCATTAGATAAATGACATAATCTGTAAAGCTCCAGAGTTGGGCCACATGAAACTGTGCTGAGTTTCTGCAGTACTCTTCATCTAGGACAACGTCAAGGATTTCTGCAAGAACTTTAACTTGATGCTTAAGATGGCTTTTCTAAAACCTGTGATGGGACTCTCCCTAGGAATTGCAATATGAGTGAGGAATAGACAGGCTAGAAATAAACAAGTAGATGTCCATACATGTGCTTACATAGCTAATGATTGAACAAAGAAAATGGATAACGTGATTTAGAAGAAAAGCATGTAGTTGTGATTTGCTGAGATATTCAAGGCATAAATGCAGAAATAGTGACAGTGTAATAGAAATCTGAAGGTCCTCTGATCCCATTTCCTTTAGTCTTTGAAAGTTGCCTCCTCATCTTGCAAAAGCTGAGAGAAGCACTCCTGTTGTGAAGGAACTGCTGATGAAGCTGAAGGATGGTGTGGTGTGTGAGGGCTGTTCTCTCCCCTTGGCCTGGGCAGGGTCTGGTTGATCTCTGCTGAGATGCCTTAAGCACTTGAAGCACAGCCCTTCCTTCTGCAGACCTAGCTGAGGTATCAGTGAATCTCATGCAAGGAAAAGATAGCAATGACTGACTATTCACCTCTTCCTAATGCATGTTCCTGTTCCGTGCAGCAACTGATGGGAGATCCCAGTCCACAGTGTGGATTCTTGCAATGTCTTCTTGCTACTACAGTTGGTTTTTCCCTGCGAATTATGCAGGGAGATGTAACTTAGATTATTTTTCCTGTTGTAGATAATTTTTATTTGAACAGTTTTCATGGTTCAACCTTTTTCATCGAAGAATAAATATTTTAGTGGAGCATCTGGATAAAACTGCTTTTCAGACTCCCCAGACATCCTGTAGTTTTATTCCAGCAAGAGGAAGCATTCTTTTTTTCTTCACAGATTTGTGGAATGCAGGTATCAGACAGATATGTGATAATGAGTTAGAGTAGTCTGACTCCAACATTGCTGATAGTTTGGTACAATTAAGTCAGGCCTAATCTTAAAATAGGCCTAAATCCTGAATAAATATAGCATTAGGATTGCAATGAATAATTCCTGCTTTTCAAAAACAGTAATTGAATGCACAAATATTAAAGGCAAACCACATGGGGGCTCAGTACATACGATTTCTAATCTACTTAACAGGATCATTTTATATGGATAGATTTAATTAAAAAGATAAATGCATTCAGTTTTCTCAGAGGAGAACCTGTACATACTTTGTATTCAATCTAACTCATAGGGTGTAATTTTAAACCTTCACTGTGGCAGTGATTTGAAATTTTTTTGACCCTCCCAAAAATGAATTTATTGCATTAACAGGGGCTCTGAAAGACCTGGCAAGTCTTGTGAGGCAATTTGGTATTTCTCACTCTAAGGTGTCTGCTTGCCTGTTTCTTTCCATTCTGTGCCAGAGCCAAAGGGAAATGTGTACTTCTGCCTCCCTTCTCTCATCCCCAGCTCACTTAAGCTGCTGGTGAAGGGGTGGGAAGGTGGGTTTAGCAATGTCCTAAAAGAGCAGCTGCTGAAAGGCACTCAGAGCTCATCTGTCAATGTCCAGAAATTTATAGGGAATATCTGCGTGTCATGACCTGTCTCTAAGAAATGACAATTGGGTTAGGTTTGAGTACAGGAGATGGTAAGAAGATCCCCAACACTCTCACAAAGAATTAGATTGGTTGTTTATCTGGTCTGGGTCAATGCTCTGGCCTAAACTGGAAACTTGTTTGTAAAGTTTTTGTATGATTACCCATTTGCCTATAATGTGTGAGCAGAGTGAGACCACGCTATTAAGTCATCCAGACCTGCAATGTTAAGGCACTGAGGAACTATTTAACATGATGGTATTACTAGACTGTAGATTTGTCTGACCTGTTTATTAGGATTCGATCAAGTGATATTATGTTGCTAAAGCCAGAAGCTAAATGAGTGAGGAAAGTTTCCTAGGATGGTTGTAGCTTATGCAAGAAGCTAAGCATATTGTCTAGTTTATTATGTTATTTTCTATCAGCATAGAAAAAACTGACCATAAAAGTTTGCTGTAAATCTCAGCTTAAATTTTGTGCGTAGTTTATAAAGGTCATTGTGCCCAAGGCTCCTTATTTTCCACTTAATCAACTACCACTTCCATGGCCCAGTTGCATTTCAGCAAACATCCTTTCAGTATGATGTGGCACACCCAGTGAATTTGCACAATGTGTGCTTGAAGGAAGCCCTGATCTTTTTACATGTGAGGACAATGATTCAAGTGTTTAAAATTATCTGAATGTTCTGCATATCAATTCAGCATTGTTGTAATGCCTGAGACTTTCTAAATGTGAAATTAGTAGATTTAGGACCCAGAGCTCCCCTGGAGTGTCCCCATAGATAGATTGTAGGTCACAATAACATGAGACAACCTAATTACCATAGCCATTGAAGGGAGTGAATGCACAGTAGGCACTGGATTATGAATGCTCAGTTCCAAGGAATCCATTCCCTAAGTGGTTGCTGCTGGGTCCTTCCTAGGCGTTTTTATCTGTTTAGTCGCAAATTTGTTCTACAAACATTGTGACAATATTATTACTTAAAAGTATCTGTGAAAAATTCATCAGCAAATACAAACTGTATTTATGCAAATGCCTATTTCTTTTTTTCCTTTTCATACTGAATCGGGGTGGGGGTGGGGAATCTGCTGATTCTAGTTTGGATTGTCATGCATGACTTCTCTGTCCCTTTTACATTTGATTTTGTTTTTCTATATGACATTGCAGATGTGGGGACAGTCCTGTCAGAAGCTCAGCAAAACTTGAGAGCTCAGATTTTTACTATATACGTAGAGACTTTTTTTTGGTAACCTTATTTTCCTTTTTTTTTTTTTTTTCTTTTCCAGTAATAGTAGTAGCCACGACACTGTTTAAATCATTAAAAAAATGAGATCCTGCTTCAAGCTGGGGGGACAGGCACCTTTCTGTCTTCAAAAAGAGTGCCCAGGTTCAGTTAGAGAACTGGAGTTCAGTGTAGTTGCTTTCTGGAAATGTTATGTTCTGTGTTTATGGTCTACATTATTCAGCTGATATTGCAGTTCTCTTTTTTACTCATTACTTTAAAGTTTAAAAATGTAGAAACTTATGGGCAGGTTCTGCATGGCAACACCCAGGTCAGTTGGTCTGTGTCCTTTCTACAGTACGGTCCAGGCTTTGTGCTTGTCCTAACAGGAACAAGCATGTGAGCACTGACATCTCAGCTTCAGAAGGACCAAGTTAGCCTACATTGTCTGGAGAGAGGGTTAAGTGAAAGGAGAGTAAAGCAGGGTTTCTGTGTCACTGTGTTGTGTGTGTATCACTAGAAAATCTTTCCATGTAGATGATGCCCTACTAAGTGTAAGTAAGCCTCCATCCACACTTGTTCCCCCCATAACTCCTGAGACTGAGCTGGGCAGATCTGGCAGTAAGCTCTTTATGAAAAAAAAAAACTTGATTCCTTGAAAGCTTTCATCTTAAATTGGTTCTGTTGCAGAGATGACTGGGACAAGAAGCTGGAAATGCTAATTTTTTTTTGTTGTCTACCACTTTGCCCCTTTTAAATACTATGCTGAAATAGTTACACCAGGGTTGATGTAAGCACTTGCATTTTCATGCATCACAAAATAGCTACAGCCCTGAATGACATAATTTGGTTCCAAATATCACAGTTCAGGGTCTGCCTGGGTTCAACTGCTACAGGACAAGGGTAGCCTACCTAGTTACCAAATGGAAACAGTTTCCACTTTGTATTTGCTGCACAGTTTAGGAGCAGAGTGCCCAGAAGTTAAGTGAATTGGGAGTGTCACACTTCTGCTAGGTCTCAAAATACATTTTTATGGCAAAGCTTAGAGAATTTTAAAGGATGGTTTGCACCAACTGTAAAAGAATCAACCTAGGAGAAGTATCTGTGGACTGCTTTTTTGTTTGTTTTGTTGTGGTCTTTGCTGGGGTTTTTTGTAATATAATTTTGCTTTTAAAAAGCTGCATCCTAGTAAATTAAGTAATCTATATTTAAAGCAGTGAAAAGATTCTATTAGTGCTGGTGTTTTTTTTAAATAATCTGATTTATTAGTTAATACTATTTGAACGTCTAGTATTAATCATCATTTTGGTGAGGGCACAATCTTCAGATTTGGGATCCTGTTGCAGTAAGAATTTATTTAAGAATAGAGTCAACAGGTATAGTATAGAAACGCTGCAGGGCTTGTATATCTATAGAATATACAGGTGCTTAAATATGTAGACAGATAAAAAGTACATTTTACAAGGTGCCTGATTGTTCAGGCATTTAACTTTCATTTTAAGGTTACCTTGTTTTCGGTGATTATTAAACTCTTTCATTGTTTCAGTCTTAAAGAGCATATCTGCTTCTTTAGCCACATAAAGGTCCTTGAAAATATCATTTCTTCTGAGAACCCATCTTTACAAGGAAGCAGAGCTGTTTGCTGATTGTATCTTATGTTTAAACATGAGTCTCATTGAATTGATTCTTAAATACAGCTTCACAGGCTGTGGCAAGAGTACTAGAAATAATTCTGTTTCATTACAAAAAAGTTTCCCACATCAACTACACGTGATGTTTCACATCTGTGTGATAAAAATGACAATCCCTCAAACTAGGTCTTAAATAAAAAAATCAAAAATGTGTGTTTCAGGACATCAGGGGAGATTTCTTTATTTCTGAGGCTGCTGAACTACAGTAACTGCATCCAGTCTGTAAAGCTGGGAGAGTATTTGGGGCAGGGAATGAAGTAGGAATATTTTTACCTTCAAGTCACCACTTCAGGCCCTGCCTGGGGCAGGCGGTGGTGCCCCTGTATCAGTGGGTGAGGACCTGAGCTGGTTTTCCACAGGCTCTGCAAAACAAGATGGGCCACCCCCTGCTCAGCCCCAGCCCTTGGGATAAAGCTGTCATTATTTGATGGAAGTTTAATGGCACTTTATGAAATGAAAGTTGTGGGGGCCTGTGTGGCTGTAGTCTCTGCTTTCACTGCGTGTTAACCACGGGGTGAGTAATTGAATGCTCATCCATGTGTGATCATCTGCACTGCCACAAGCTCATTATCAGCATTAGTGTGCTGAAGTCACCCGAGGCTCTGTAATGGTGCTGTCTGTGGCCACTGCAAGAAGCACTGCTGTCTTTGTCCTTGTCCCAAGACACCAGCCAGCAATTCCCAGTGGCTGTTGGAAAATCTCAGTTTATAGAATTATTACAATTCCTTTCTGTGCTCATAAAGCTGCAAGCTAGAATCCAAAATCTGCCAAGAACTTTGCATGCTTGCATGGCCAAGCAGCTGCCTGTGGGTCAGATGCTGCGGCTCTTTTTTTATTTTATTTAGGGTGAGGGCTGGGTGCAGCTGGCTAAGCATTGCATACAATGAAACTACAGAGAAAGAGCAGAGGAATAAAAGCCAGAATACATCATATGGTAGCTCAAGTCTGTGGAAGAGCAGTGTTTGAGGACTTCATGTTGTATCATGACATCAATAGGTACCTGTCTATTCCATTTCTGCTGCATTTTCTTCAGGGTTTTCCAAGAGCTATATTTGCTTTGTCCCATGGTGCTAGCAAAGGTGTGTTTCATGCCTATCAACAGTGAAAACCAGTAGTGAGGACAAAAAGGATGTGGTAGAGTGTGGGGCAGCCTCTCCCACCTCTGTGAGGACAGGTTGTGTAGAAGGTACTCTTGGGAGTTAAGGAAAACTTTTACTGATGTTTTTCATCATGTCCTGGATCTCTAGAGAACCCAGTCATGCACTATTAATGCACCACTCTGTGAGATAGAGGATTTCTGAGATCAACTGACCCACTTCACTGAACAATTTCTTGAATGTCCTCATTGTGTTATCCCTTGACAGCATGTCAGAGACCCTGTGACACAGTTCCTGCACCACCAGTTTCCTGCCAGTGGTATTTTTGTCCTTCTGGCCCAAGCCACTCCTTAAAAAGGCTACTGAGCTCTCCTGAAGCACCATAAACACACCCTGCTAAATGCAGCAGGGGGGAAAAAGGAGAGACTTCTCACCTGGAATGGGAATTGGAAACTCAAGACATGTCCTCTTCTGCTGTCCAAGGGAACACAGTCCGCTAAAAGTGGATTGGTCAGTGTCAAAGGTAAATGAGAGGATGGAGAAGACAGACCAACTTTTTTTTACATATTTACACATTTATTTGAAAAGGAGGGGAAAACAAATGTTATCAACTATTTCAGGCGGGTTTTTTTGGTAAATGACAAAGCATTTTGGTATGCAGGAAACGACTGCTTCCCCTCTAGAGTTTTTTGGCACTTGAAAGGAAACAAACCAACTCCAAAGCTTTAAAGAGGTTACAAAGTTACAAAGATCGGTTATTCTCCATGTAAAGCTTTTTAAGAGTTTCTCTTGATCAGCCAGAATGATGATTCTTCTACATCCCAATAATACCATTGTGTTTCATTTGCAAGAGTTTACCTTCATGTGGAAACAGACGGTTACTGGAGTTTTGTAAAATTCATATCTGCTACTAAACATTATATGTGGACTATTCCATGTAATTCAGTCCCCCAAAATAGCCGATAAAGTGGCAAAATAATAAAGAATCTTTACTGCAGAGTTTCATTAGGAGACTTGAAACTCCACTTATGCTGCAGAAAACAGGGTGATATCATCAGTTTTTAGAATGTTGTTGCTCTGTTTTAGAAACAATAGTGTCTTTTGCTCTAAATCCTTGTTATGTCAAGGGGTTTGGTTGTTTATCTGCTGGTTTATAAGGACCCTTGCCTTCGATGCATGTTTAGTGCATATGTATTTTGATGACTTCAGTTACGTGCATGTTCTCGCAGCCAGACTGCTACATCCATGCAAACCTTTCCTGACCTCAGAGATGGTCTGTGAAAAATTAGGGATGAGTTATTTTGTTGTGTGCTTTGTAAGTCAACAGGTCAAGGACTTCTCTAATATAGAAAGGGAGGTCAGAATATCCAATATGAAGTTGTACTTATTGAGTAGGACTGGAGGACAGACAGAGATGGAAAAAACTAAGAGGTTAGTGGGTGAAGTACTGCTGTGCAAGTGCAGTTTCCTTCATATGTTACAAAATTACTTGAATAGCAAGAAAATTCACTTTTTTAAATCCTTAGTGCCTAATTCAACACCTTGCTGCGGTCGTAAGGTGGACCTTGCTAAGTCAGAGGGAATTGTATGCCTGGATGGGGGAGCTCCTGTGCTGGAATCAGGGGTTGGATGGATGGCCAGAAATAGACCAATTTGAAGACTGACTTTGGCCTTTTAAAGAAGTCAAAGCAGAGGCATTTGGTTTCACTCCTGTATTTATTAATAGCTGGCTGGTGCTGTGCAGCACATTCGGCAGTGCAGCCCGGGGTCGGCAGGGATTGCCTGCGTGCTTTTACCAGCTGTCAGTGCAGCAACTGGGGGGTCCTGGCTGGAGCACTCAATTCCTGCAGGTTCCCCCTCCCCAGCTGGTGTAGCTGTGTGGAGTTAGAGAGGAGCAGTTTCTCTGCTCAGAAGAGACTGCTATCACCTCTTAGCCACAAGCAGGACACCAAACAATGAAGAGGGATAATTCAGAAATAGCAACTCTTAGTTGGCTTTCATTTTTCAGGCATCAAGGCTACTCAGTCTTGTCTGTACAGCTCTCCTTTCCCCTTATCCCCTGCTCTCACCCCTAACTTTGCAGACCCTGAAATCAGCATTCAAACCAGTTTCTGTCCCACTGTTTTCCTCCTGTCTTCCAGTACTTGGTGGCACATGGTGAACAGCCCTGGTGCTGACAGGCCCCTAAGCCTTGTGCTGGCACTAGAGGAGTGCATCAGGCATTTTTTCAGGTACATTGCTCTCATTTGGGAGGAAAGACATGCATTGGCCACCCTGACCCAGAGTACAGGGTAGAGAAGGCCAGCAACATACTGATGGTATGTGCTGCTGGTGGGGTGAGTGTTGAATGAAATTTCGTGCTGCCTGAGGAGCACAGTTATCCAGGAGACTTCTGTACCTGCAGCAATGTGGAGTCAGTCCCTGCTCTTCTCCTGGATTCAGCTCATTTGGCGGCAAGAGGTGTCTGCAGGAGGGTCCTGGGCCTGTCTGTCACCTGGAGAGGCACCAACAAGTTGGAAATCTTCAATTACACTAGTACAAGAAGTGAAACCCCCAGTAACTGCAGTAGTAAAAGAGACAAAAAGCAAGAGCTGGTGATCCCCTTTGGGAAGGGGTGTTTGTGTAGGAGCATGCAGAGCAGCTGCAAGGAAGAGTTTCTTATGTGATATGGGATGTGGTTGAGAAGATAAGAAATCATCCCATTTAAGCCTCAGAAATTTCAGGAAATAAGTGATGAAGGGGAAAAAAAAATCTGAAGTGTTTTATTGGAAACCATGAAAAGGGTTTTGCATCTGGGGTCATGGGTATCTCATGGTATATATTGCTGAGATCTGAGGGCTGTGACAAACTCCAGTAAATAATTTCAGTTTACTTTTCCTTACTTTTCTAGCAAAGAATATGTATGTTCTCAAACTGTATTGTAGCATAGTAACTTCTCATTCAAACTGAAAGTTACATGGGAAGTGGCCTGAAATTTGTACCCTCATGGATTCCTTTTCACAGTAGAGCTCTCCTTTTCAAATTGTGCTTTGGTGAAATTTCCTGCAGGTTTGCTTTTCTTACATTTCATTTACTTAGTTTCCTCTTAAATTAGATTAGTGAAATTCTATATCCTTTACAAGAGTACTGCACATTCTTCACACATTTTCATTCAAAACCTGTCGATGTATCTATAAACAGGTGGGAGTGAGCTCACAACAATACTGAAACTAATCTTTCTATTAATTCTTTTCATGGATTACATGACATGCCTTAGAAATGATGTGCATCATGACAGTCCATTTGTTTCTTCTCTGCAGATGA
This sequence comes from Scytalopus superciliaris, assembly GCA_013400415.1. Classification (NCBI taxonomy): domain Eukaryota; kingdom Metazoa; phylum Chordata; class Aves; order Passeriformes; family Rhinocryptidae; genus Scytalopus; species Scytalopus superciliaris. Next base: position 77,148 of record VXBX01007910.1, read on the forward strand.
AGTTCAAAGCTTTCAGAAGTGCCTAAAAGCTAACCTCACAGGACAGAAATATTGTAAAAATATAGCTACATCTATCACCCTGAATTGGGTCTTTGGTTTCATCCTTTTGTGTAAACTCGTCCAAGATCAAGTAGAAGATGAAAGCAATATTAAGCTATATGTAAAGATTTTAAAATTTGTGAAGTACCTGCAACTATAATCTAAAAAGCTGAGTTATCAGACCAGTAAGGAGAAAAGGAGAACAATATACAAAAGACAATATATCCTCCCTGAAAGAACAGATCTGTGGATGCAAAACTGTTTATGCATTTTAGTAAGACCATAAGCAAAGCTCTGATATGTCAAAAACAATAGGAGAGTCTACTGCTGCTTGCCAGAAAACAAAGTGGGGTTTGTTCCTCTTTGCAGTAGGCTGTGTTTCTGTCGTTCGTGATAGATTTTTCCTCCCCCAAATAACATGCCCTTTCTCAGTGTGTTGCAATCTCTTTTACTGGAAGAATTTCATAGCAGAGGAGGGTGGCTTTTATGATGCCACCAGTGTCACCAAGCAGGTGACCCAGAAGACTCTACTTCCTGTATCTCCTACTTGGAATGTCACAGGGCTGAATGCACATTATGGTCCATTTGCATCAGAGGTGCAAGGCTGGGCATTGGGTGCAACTTTTTTGGTTCCCTTCTGGTCTCTGTCTCATTACACCTGCTGAGGGGGACAGCATTACACAGCATTTGGGCAAGTGGGAGTGCTGCATGGACAGATTCACTACTCTTGTTCAAACCTAGATATTCCAACACAACCCTGCAGTGAGCAGCAAAGACATATTTGTGTAGGTAAATGTTTGCCATAGTTTGGCATTGAAATATGTGAGTATCACACTGAAGTTGATCTGGTATGACTAAAATTTTATCATGGTTTAACACTAGACTAATTTTTATGGTTATTGTTGCTCAGTACTAGTGGTCATATATAGACATAAGTCCTATAGGCTAAAATCCATTTGAATTAACTTCTTGATTGGTACATTTGTATTTTTAAGAAGTTGTTATGGTTTGTTTTAAGCAATGGCTTAACATGTTGACCTTTCATGATGGATTCAAGGACAGATTTTAGGGCAGAAATCATGCTTTCAGTTGAAAGCTGACTCAAGGAAATGGAAAGTTTCAGTCTAAGGGTCAGTTTTTGATGTCCTAACCTGGGAGGGAAAACTTCATACCACATTAAACATTTTGTTTCAGAAATAACATGTAAAATACTCCTGAGAGACTTGAATTTGGACAGTTAGAGCCTAAAAAGTCAGAAACGAAGACAAACCACAGAAGTTGCTCATGTGCAGGCTGATCAGGGGCAGTGGCTTTCAAGATAAGGCTCTAGGGCATGCTAGAAAAAAACAATGTCACTTCAAAAATCACCTCAGTGAAATAATTCACTACAACTGAGCATTTGAAAGTGTTTCATTGTAATGCCTGTTTGGAATGACAGTAGTTATGATATAACTTCATACGGCATTTTCGGAGCTGTAGGTATTTGCACTTGCAACTGGGCAGTGGAAAACCAGGGCCCCTTTCAGCCTTAGATAAGCAAATATGGTTCCTGCACTCTTCTCTGAAAAAGAGCCTGTGTAATTCAAATATCAAAGGGCCAGTGCTCTGCTCTGTTCAGGGAAGGTCATTCTGAGCCTCACTCGTTTCTATATGAATATTAAAGGAAATAAAGATAAATATATATATGTGGGTGGATAGACAAAAGAAAGATAGTGGCATAAACCAAAGTCTCAGCTGAAAAGGCTTTTAAAGTCCTGATTTCTGGTTTCCTGCTCATTACCCTGGCCAGAGGCTGCATCCCACAGTTGCAGAGTGGCAGTTTCATGGTGTCGTGCTGGCTGAGGAGTCCACGTGTGGCGACACTGAGCATGTGCTTTGCACGGTTCCCCACCAGATGCTTGTGTTCTGGGAAAGAGCAGGGAGAGGGAAGGGAGATGCAACTGAATATTTTCTGTGTTAATATGTGTACCGCTCAAAAGAGATATAAAGAGCACTGGGCAGGAGCTGAGACTGTGATTACATCAGTCAGCATGTCAAACTCTTTCTCTGAAAAGGACATTTTGGACTATGTTGTCCAGAAGCCAGGCATTATCAGGCATCCACAGACCTTGTTTGAGAGCTCTGCAGATTTCATTTTGGACATGTTTGTTTTAAACAAGAAAGTGAGTAAATTCCTATATTTAGAACATGAGTAGGCCCTCAGTTTTCCACTTATTTATTCATATGTCTAATTATATTCCAATGATTGCTTCCTTTACAATTATTGGAAGTACTCATGCAATAAAGTCAGCATATGTCCATCTTCAAGAGTAGGGCTTAAATATTACTAAATGGTTGATTTCTCTTCCCTCATTATTCAAGCTAAATTATAGGAAAACAGTAAAGTACTCGAGATACTAAGTTTCATAACAAGAATCACATCAGTTACTGCTTTATAAAGAGAAAAAGGAAAAGGGGAGGGGAATAGGAGTAGAGGGATACTTAGCTGATGATTCAAAACCCTATAACCATAGTGCTGTCACTGCCAGCATTTCATTCTTTCCAAATGTGCCCTTTCTGATTTTGACAAATGAAATATTGAAACAGGTTTTAGAAAAACAGGGTGGTTGTATTTTCCCTTTAAAGAAAAGAGATCTTATTTTTTTAGAAGTTCTAGAACTGCAGTTTTTGGGAAAATAAATGACTTGCAGCAACTAGAGAAAAAAAGGGCTTTTAAAAGCAGTACTTTCTGTTGCCTCTGTCCTAACTAATCTTTCTTGTTATTCTTTAGAATACAAGCATCCTCTCTGTTTAGATCCACTTTTATTTTCACTAGTAATTTGTGAAAAAATCTTCAGGTTTCCTACAGTTAAAAAACACTTTCTGAGCTACAGATTTTAAAATAAAGTTTTTATGTAATTTTTATACCTTTGAATAATGAAATTCCATTCTGCATAATGTACTGTTGAATGCTATGAAGTTTAAAGGGGTCAAATGTGCAGTGTATGGAAAAGCAGTAAGCTGCAAGTAAGTGGAGTTGTGCTGCTTAAAGTACAAATTCATTTTGTTGGATATGATTTCTAAATGTTACGGATTAGATGAAATGTTATGTTGGATAGCATGGATTAGAATGAGGAGTGTGTTGGCTACTACATAACAGCACAGTGGAACTTCAGTGGTTAAGTGCCATCCTCTTTGGTGCAAGGGAAATACCTGCCTAGTCTTAGAAAAAGCATAAAGCCTTACATGCTTCTGTAGAGATTAACAGCCTGTGCTGAGTACCCCCTTCTGCTGTGGTGACAGAGGGTGATCCACGGGAAGGTTATTGCTCAGCCAGGAGACTGCAATCACCTACAGAGTTTGTAAGTATGATAATATGGAACTGCCAAGAATTTTACTGTTATGAATGTGCATTCATATAACACCTAAGGTTATGTCTCTCTAAGAAGGCATGTGGAGACAAGGCACACAAGTATTTAGGTGTTGGCTCACTGTAGTCATGCAGCTTCCTTAACAAGAACAAGACATGTCTTCTCATAAAATATTTCAGAAGTGCTTTTGTTCTGAGTTGCTATGCCAGTAAGAAAAAAACCAAGTACATAAGGGTAGTCCAAGTTCTCATCATGAAATAGGAAATGAGAAGACAGTAGAGCTGAGATATGAAAAATCATGAAGAAGTCAGAAAATTGGTGTTGCTTGATAAATGACTCCTTTTTACTGATGCCATTGTTGGAAGATGAACATGGGCCCAAGGAAATTAGAGATTTTAATGGATTTTTGCTTTCTGAGAGGATTTTCATGCTGCCAGGTGAAATGTAACAATGAGCCAGTTGCTACCAGCAGCCTACTTCAAAAGAGGAGATGCATTTGGCATCTTTTATACTAGGCAGAGTTACAGCCTCCTGTTAACTTAAGGGGTGAAGAGGAGGAGGTATTTGTAACCACCTGAAGGCAGACATGACTTCTGGCTTCATGATGCTTCTTCAGTTCCTGAGATCACAACTTGATAAGACTGGGGATAAGGAACAGATAGCAGCCAATGTTTTTTAGGATCTGGTTTGACAATTACACATGTTCTAACAGCACGTAAGTGCATAATTTTGAGCATGGAAATAAAGATTCTGTGTGTGTTCATCCTGTTTGCTCAGTACATCATCAGTTGATTCAGTATTTTCTTAATTGTAAGTTTTATATGGATTTGCTACTGTTCTTGAGATTTGAATGAATGCATGTATGAAATTTCTGAACTCCCTTGAGTGGAGTTTTAATTGTCATGTATATTATGGTACCAGAGGAATAAAGGGGAGTACATTTGAGAAAGGTTGAAATAGAGTGCTTGGGAGAATTACAGAAACTAAGCTGACTTCTAAGCCAGGAACATCACAGGAACTGTAATGGGAACAGCATTAGCGGCTACATGGAAAATAAAGAGCTTGCAAAGGGACATCCCACCTCTTGGAATTTTTTCAAGCAGGCAATGAGCCTGTAGATGCAAAGATGAGTCAGTTGCCACAACCTCTTTAGATTTTTCAAGTTGCTTTGAACCCTTGAGAACTGAAATTGATATGTAATAAAGAGAAGATCTTTTTGTAGATTAAGAGATGGCTGAAGAAAATGGGAGGAGTACATATTTCTCACAGAGAGAGATTCCAGAAGGATGTATGCTGTTTGCCATGTTTAAAAACCTAAGAAGGGATGTGAGCATTAGGGAGCTAGTGTTTGCTGCCTCTATAAAATTTTGTGTGGGTCAAAACTAAAGCTTGTTCTAAAGAAAATTTTGCTATATAAATGACTGAGAAATGAAATAGCAGGACTGACGTTCATACTGTTCAAAGCTTGAATTAAAAAATGGACTTACTCCATTCAGGATCTCGGTCTTCCTGTGGTAATTTTGCTATCATCTCAATGGTTAGTAGCAGTCCAAAAGAGAATTAGAAAATTAGGAAAGATGAATTAAAAAGATGAAACAGTGTATAATTATTCTACTGCTATAAATCCATGTCTTTGCTACATCTTGAATGTTGTGTGGTATTTTGAAAATTCTGTCTGAAATGGCATATGATAAAAGTACAAAGAATGTCCAAAGTGTTTAGAAACATATAGTGATTTGAGATATGAATTGGACAATGAGTGTTCTGTATAAAAACAGATGATTGAAGTGGGGTATGACAAATTTATAAAATCATGAGTAAGATCACTATGCAATGTGCATTCATTTATAATCATGTAACACAGTGGGGCATGCAGTGAAGTTATTGGGCAGGGGAGTTTGAAGCAGAAAGTCCCTTTTCACACAGTGCACCATTTAATTACGTATCTTGTTTCCACTGTGCTGCAGAGGTCAATAATATAAACAAAAATTAAGTTATATAAAGTAGAAACTGTCACTAAATACAGTGGTTTAAATGAACCCTTGGCCAAAGTCTATCATCTGCATAGCACCAGCAAGAGAAAGAGCACTCTATTGCACACTCTAAGGTAATTACTATTGACAGCTCTTAGGAAGTATATTGAGCTATCTGAACTTTTTTTTCTGAGTCAATACGTCTGTTATTTAAAAAAATAAAAATTGTAATTGTATAATTGTAATTGTTGGGGAAGGAGCAATGTTCCTGTGGCTGAAACTCTAACAGGGTCCTATTGAGTTTTCCTCAATATTGGTCTCTTAAGAAAAGTGAATATTTGCCCCGTCCCCTCAACAAATCATAGCTCTGACTTTGAACTTCACTGATATCAAGATTTGGAGAAAGTAAAGGGTTCACCCGGGAGTCCCTAAACATCGTGATGCCTCCTATTGTTGTACTGCTGGAACTGTGCTGTCAACAAAGCTATGTTGCTATTAATGAGACCTTCCCAGCCATGGCTGCCTTTTGAATGCCTTTACACTGGGAAAATCCCTGCAGAGGATGATCTGTGGTAAAGGTAATGCAGTCTCATTTTTTTGGGGTTAATCAAGAAGCCTTTTAGTGTCTTCACAGGCCATGCCCTCTCTTTCTCAGTGGATCTTGATCTTTGGGATAAAAATAAGGAATGGTGTAACAGAGATTGCCAACATCTTCCCTCTCTTGTGAACTGACTGTGAAGGATGTGTGTGGGCATATGTTCTAGACTTGATTTACTAATCACAGAAAAAAAATCATACTGCAGCTTTGTTGAAACTTGTCTCACAAGATACTAAAAGCTGCTGTTGACTTACTAGTAATAATGAGAAAAGAAAGATCTGGCTAGATATTAACCTCATGCTAACCAGTGTAAAACATTCCTTGTACTGAGAACTTGAAGTCTTGTGTTTTCTGGTGCCAGAATAATACAGAACCCTGATACTTAGATGTTTTTATTTTTTTCACTGACTCAAGGTGCCTTTAAAGTAAAAAATTACAGAAGTGGTTATCTGAAAGTGTTTCGTCTGGACAGCTATTTGTTACACTAAGGTTTTGGGGGTTTTATCAGTCCCCCTTCCCCTGGCAAAGTGTCATTGCAGAAAAGTTCTTCTATTGCTCTTACAAAGGATTAGGAAGAAATCAAATGCCTTTTTAAAAAAGTGTTGTTTGTCTACAACAGAGTCTTACTAGAGATGTTTATTTCTGTTGAATGTGTCCACATTCAGTTTTATGTACTCCTAATAGAACTCCTAGTTTATGCTCTTCTGACAAAATAATGCTTCCAGTCTTCAGGTGTTTCTGTTCTGTTACCTTGATGTTATTATATTACTGTATTATTATGATGATATTGCAAACAGCTCACCAAGTAGCCAAGTCTGGTTACATTTTGGAGCTCTGGAGGTCTGAGTCACAATGTTTGGACTTCTAGCTTTTATAGTGTTTGAAAACACTTCTTTTGCAAATGCCCTGTTATGACAATTGCAGTGTGGGTCTATGCAAGGCCAAGGTGTACACCTTTATTCTGCAGGAATAAAGATTACTCAGATGTTCCAGAAAGGATGAGGAAGTGTTGGATAAAGAAAAACGACAGGAAACAGGGCAAGAGCTGTGATGGCCTTGCCAGTGCTGCTGTTTCTCTGCAGAATGCAGCCCCAGAGTGTCTGGGCACACCAGCAACATTCAGCTGACAGAGTATTCCCACGCCCTGAGGAAAAAGCACCCTTGGCCAGCAAAGCAAGGAAAAACTTCCAAGTAGATCTGTTGTAGGGGGCAGATACTTAACATACCTTCTTGACCTAGCTTGAAGTACTGGAATGCAGGCTCACCACGGGCATCTAAAGATACGTATATATACATATATGTAGCTGTGGTCGGACTGTTTTTAGCTACCAGAGTTATTTCAATACATTGCGCGATGTTACCCACAAAAGATGAAAGAACTCAGGTACTTTACAAATTAAGTGTGTGTTAAAATAACCCTCTCAGTGGGCAGTGATATGCTACTCTCCCTTAAACCTCAAAAAGCAATGGACCATGTGTACATAGCGAGCAGGACACTCACTGAAAGCAGCAGATCACCCTATGATTACGTAGATGCAGCAAGAATTACAAATAAGAGTGAATACAATGCAACTATCCCTATCATAAACTTCTACAAAAAGCCACTGTTCAAACTGAAGTAAATCACAAATATATCTTGTATTACAATGAGCACAGAATTGGAATAAGGCTATTGCACCCAGCAATACTAAGCATGTATAACAAATTTATTGAGAAGTAGAGCTATTGCAAAGCAGTGTGGCAATTTGATATTGACTACGTAATGTGATAAGACTATTATTTCAAATGTAGATCAAATTTTACTATCTACAATAGAGTATTTTTATGTTCCTACTTCATCACAATGCTTTGGTTTCTAGATGGGGCGAGCCTGTTACCTACACATCTAGGGAAGCCTCTTTAACTGACTTAGGTATTAATTCCTGTCGTGATCCTTACTTGTGCTTCTGCATGCAAACTATGGTTAATGGTTACACTGTCTGCACTCCTGTAACAGCTTCCTTTTCTGACACCAAACAGATTGTGGAGTGATGCAAACTTTCCTCATAAGATTGATACCCTGATCCTTTCCTCTCAAAGCAGCTGTCATTTTGGCATCCTGGGGCTGAAATAAATTTGGCATGCAGCAGAACACAGGATCCAAAGGCTTGCAGTGTTGACAGGCACAGACTTGTACCATGACCTGATCCCACTGCATGGTGGTTGCCCTGCCATGTGCAGCTGGTCAGCAAGTGCTTCTAACATCTGTTGATTGTTTTTTATTGTCTGCAGAACACTCATTTGCCCACATTTCTTTTCTAGCTGCTGCACACCTGGTGGATCTGATAGATATATTTCCACAAATACAGACATACCAGTTCCTTCTCTCATTAATGGTCAGTCAGCTCCAGGGGTGACAGGAAAGGGCTTGAAAACCAGCATGGTGAAGGTTGGAATGGAACAGAGAGAGCTCCTGGAGTCTTTAAATATTAAGTGAAAATGAAGTCATTAAGTGAAACAGAAGGAATGCTTTGACATTGAACACTTATTCTCTGATAAGTACAGCTGCAACTCACACTGTACTGCAAAAATTCCCAGAGACCGAGAGTCAGAAAGCATGATGAGGGACATTAGTGTACAACGTAGTGTGCTTTTTACTAATACAGGATCTTACTCATAGGAAGGGAACAGTCAGCCCAATGTGCATATGCACCTGTATTCCAGCTCAGCAGCTGATAGCTGTGCAGAAGTGACCTTGTGAATTTTCAGCTTTAGATGGGCTTTTTATAGCAAGGCAGGAGGAAGGAGAATTCACAAACCAGATTTGGCTGTGGGTTCTGCTGCAGCTTTCCTCTGTGATACTGGGGCACTCTCTTGCCCTTATGTAAACCATCAATCTTTTCCACTTGGAAATGGAGATTATAAAACTGCTATACTTCATGGGAGAAGAAAGAAAATGCTTTGAGATAGTCCTTTATGGTCTGCATGAAATACACATCATTACCATAGAGTATTTGCATTTTATTTTATTACTGTTAGGAACAGTTCCACAGTAAAATGGGTCAGTGTACCTTTATTTGCACTCAAGAAGCAAATTATCATGCCTTGATCTACCTGCCAGTTAGGTTGCTCAATTGCTTAAAAGTGGACCTTGATCCTTGGAGATGCTGATTGACTTCAGGAGTTGAGTAACAGGAACTGATGCATGCATTTCACTCCGGTCAGAAGTTCACAGAAGTGCTAGAAAACATACTATTTGTCTGATATGTCCTAAAAACACACACCTACAAGTAAAGAAAGCAGTATATGTGTGTTGTGCAGGAAAATATATGAAAGGTACAGCCCTAGTGAAAACTGAGAACATTTGTCTCTGATTGTATCATGTTACCTTCCTGAGTTGTTTGTGTTCCCAGATGTGTGGAATGAACTGGGATAGGTTTGGGGTGTTGTCTTGGAGATTGCTGGTGTGAGAGACATGTAAATAAGCAAGGCAGAGCACTTCCAGCACACCCACACAGGGACTGTTAATTGCAGTTGAGGAAAATATACAGAGTTGTTATAACGTGTATTTTAGAATAGTTCCTCTTATCACATAAAGCAGGACTGAGCTTAAAAAGATTCTGCACCCAGAGGGTGGTTGGGCACTGAACAGGTGCCCCAGGGCAATGGTCACAGCACCGAGCCTGGCAGAGTTCAAGAAGTGTTTAGATGATACTCTCAGGCACATGGTGTGACTCCTGGGGATGGTCCCGTGCAGGGCCAGGAGTTGGCCTCGATGAACCTTGTGGGTCCCTTCCAGCTCGGCATGTTCTGTGATTCTGTGAGAAGTGATTACCGTGTAAAAGTTCAAAACCTGATTTTTAGAACTCCCAGAAAGAAAATTTCCCTTGACAGAATTAAGTTGGAGAGTGACCAAGCAAGTGATGGTCTGAAAGTAAACATTAGAGTAGTTACAGTATCTAGAAATGTGGAAATGTGTTTGTGCCATAAATATTTTAAAAATTCATAATGTTACTTGAATAATTGTTTAAAACCCAGTGCCTTAAATCTTGATTGCCTACAAGGCACAAATTATTTTGCCTTTTTCTGGGAAGATGCTTGAAATTTAGATGTATAGAAAGATGGCGGAAATAGTGAGAAAACTGAATACACAATGAATACAAAATTCAAAACGACTTCTGAAACCTTTCCAATACTCTATAAAAATTTGTACTTCCGTGATTAATGCATGACCTTTCCTTCCTTGACCCAGATTTTAGTTGTTTGCAATAAATGAACAAAATAAAAAAATCACTTGAAGTCAGCAAAGCCAGCACAGCAGCTTCCATAAAACCCTTTGCCAAACTAATTAGATTTGCAATTCACTCACTAAGCCTGCCTGGTCATGGCAACATCATGCAATGAATCTTTTCATTCACTAAAACTGAAACTGCAAAGAAATTAAATTTCTGTAGTGCTTGTTTAAACATGAAATTGTTCCTGATTAACTCATGTGTGAGCAGTCTTACTCTAGAATAAAAAAAAAAAAAATTCTTCCTGTTGAGATTAATGTAGTTGTTTAATAATTAAACAGAAGCAGTTAATTGGAAAACACTGCATATGTAGACAGACGATCCTCATTCTGTTTCCTTTGGTGGAGGTAAATTGATAGTGGTTGGATGAGGAAGTGGTATTTAAAAAAAAAAAGTCTTCCTTGTATAACAGATTGTCTTAATTTGTTGATTTTAATTTCTTAATTTGTTTGACTACCTGAGAAAGTTACAGCATCTGATAGTTTTTGCATACAAAATGGCAGTACAGGTAGATTAGCATGATGGTAAAAGAACCTCAGAAAGCAAAGGTTGCCCTGGGCAGCAGGGAGCTTACGAGAACTACAATGTTTCCTCAGCCTCCACATTACTGCTATTCACATCCAGGCAGATCAGGGAGAGAGAACAATCTGATTTTTGTAGAGACAGTAGCTCAAATCCTGAGCGGACTGGGCCTTTACAGACTTTATTTAGGATTTTTTTTTACAGCCTTTGTACAATTACCATTTTCATTATTGTCAGTGAGCATGTTAGCAAGTGAAACTTAATATAACAAAATATTGTATTTGCTTATTATGGAGTGATTTAAAAGACTACGATTAATTAAAACTATATCTTGTCCAGAAAAGAAATAGTTTTAAATGGTGGTGATCCCAAAAAAACTAGAAAAAGATGAGTGTGGTGTTCAGTTATGCTTTGTACCATTTCTTTTTCAGAAATCAGGATGTTAATCTAAAGAGAGAAGGGAATAAATTTGTTAGATTTATTTTTATTTAAAAAAAAAGAAAGAGAAGACTTCTCTTAGCAAAGAAAAAGTAAAGAAAGTAGAGGAAGTATCTTTCTGAGGCCACTTTAGACCTTAAAGAGGCCAGAGAAGCAGCCCCTGCTTAGTTTGTCTGCAGCAGTCTGAAAGCCATGTTTAAATACGCCCTGACCACAGGTCCTGTTGAATCAGTAGCAGACATGGTTTGGTTTCCACATGTGAAAGAGATGGCTCTATACCAAAACTGTAAAACTTTTAAACATGGTGACTATAGAGAAATTTAAATCTATTAAAAAAAAAAAAAAAAAAAAAGAGTTGGATTTCTTTGCATGGTTCTTGTCAATCATTGAAAACCTTTGTGCAATCTGACTGGGCTTTACCTCCTCCATGGAAGCCAAACAGCCAGCTGGCTGGCCTCACAGCTGGGGCTGATCCAGGGTCTGATGGGGGGACAGGTGTAACAAATGTGGAAATGACCAAGCAGCTGTTTCCACTAGTTTGCTGCAAGAGGAGCTGGGGATCTCAGCTATGCTGACCTGACACAGTAAGCTAGATAGTGACCTAGAGACCAAATTCCTCAAGTGACTAAAGTTTCTGACCTTGTGCTTTGCAGACTGCTGCAGGGCTAAGTCCTGTGTGTCCAACACCCAGTGCAGCTCTCAGAGGTACGTGCTATCAAGGTTGTGTGGAGGTGTGCTTTGGGTGACGGCCAAAGGTTGTTCAGTCAGATCAGTGTGAGCTAGGAGAATGAAAGTGTCTTGAACAATGATCCTTTTTGGCTCTTGATGGGTTTAAAATATGTGAATGTTCATCTTGATTTCTGAATTCCTGAGGAGAATCTCCAGGAATATCTTCCTTGTAAACCTTTTCTGTTATTCTCCTGCTACCAACACCTACCCAAGAAATACTTTGCTTACCTTCCTAATCTCCTCTGCTAGGTCATAACCAGTGGTTGGCTGCTTTGGTGCAAATGGGTTGCAAGATACACATACAGACATTGAGGGAGAGTTGGCTAGAACTGCCCAGAAGTTTGCATCTGGTATGGGGTTATGTTTCTCCACCCTGATGAAAAGTGCTACAAGACAAGCATGGCTTCACATGCAGGACAGTATTGCAGATGAAGGAGCATGCATGGTATAGACAGCTCTGGGATGCAGTCACTTCTACCGGTTTCAACTGTGGGGATGGATGAGATTTGGGGATATAAATGGCTGGCTGAGAGAACCACAAAAGGAGCTGCAAAGGTGCCTGTGATGTGTATAATGATGTGTCAGCTTGGGCTTATGGGGGTGGGGAATCTTACATAGTGGTATATGTAACAAGTGAATTAGAAAACAGGCATATATTCATAATCGCTGCAATTTTATGCCTGAGTTATAAGTGATTTTGGAAGAGCATTTTTCATTCCTTCCACATCAATCCAAACTATGGGTACTTAATTCCCATTTGTCACCAGCATTTCTCTGATCTCTGCCTAGCTACGCTCATAAAGTACCTCCAAGTATGTTTACAAAGATGTTTACTCTCCAAACAGTTCAGGCTGGTCATTCTGAAACTACTTAAGGAATGTACCTGACAACTTGGGTGGAAAAACATTCTCTAGATGTAAAAGACTGAAAGAACTTCTGTATATAATGATCACAGTGTTCACCAAAATTCTGAGTCTGGACTGAAATATTTTTCTCAGCTCATATTTTTGTGTAATACTTTGTCTACTGAGGTAAAATGTTTTTATTTTGCAAGCAAGTAAAGAATGGTAGAATGTCATCTACAGTTGTTTTAGACATCAAAGAGAAAAAGAAAAATCATAGGAACATAGCAACATCTTCATCTAGAACTGTAGCTTTTAAATATAGCAACTAGTAAAAAAGCTGCATCTTGGTAACCTTTCTGAAAAGATAGTAAAGATCGAGACATTCTTCATCCAGTTATAAATGACACAAATACAATGAGTGTCAGTTCTGTATGAGTCAGAATATCAGGTGTGTAAATGTAACTATTCTAATGTTCTTGTTTTTAGACTGTTCAAAGCAAAACATTGTGGTGTTGAGCAGTCTGTTTCACTTACCACTGTAAGCACCTTATTTCCTATGCTGCTGTTTTTTACTCCTAATGTAATTGTTAACAGGGAATCAAGAGCAGCCATAGAGGATATACTGGCAAAAATGGTCTGATAACCTGGCTGCATAAAAATTCAACTGTTTGTTGTAGCTGTTGAGATGCTCTGTTCAACAAATGTAAATAATTTGGAGAATGTGCAGTTCTAGAAATGGTAGTGTACTGTGTTCAGGAGAAACCATGCGGAAGACTGAGTCAGGCTACTGACACTTAAAACTAGTTTATGTTTCTGAATTGAAACAATTCTGTATCTTTAGAACTTGTACAGTGAATCAAATGAAATTGTTTTTCTTGGTATATATTTTTTTTAATCTGGAATTACGTAAGTTATAAAATCAAGCAGTTTTTCAAAAGGAAGTGGGAAGGGGATGTTTACATATTTTGTCTTTTCAGGACCATTTGATGTGCTACATTAAAGCTGCACAGCTGAGAGTCCACAAATTGTGTATTTCTTTGCATACTACATTGTTGATATAAATGATAGAAGTTCAGAAATGTAAAGCATTGTGCCTTCTAGGGAAAGCCTAAAATGTCTTGCCAAGCTCTAGCTTGGCCATTCCACCTCTTTATTTTATAGAAATTATTTTTTTCTTTGTAATTAGCTAGGTGGTTGTATGGAGGAGGAAAGTATTGCTGGCAGTAAGTCTTGCTTAATATGTAGACACAGCAGGCAAACACCTTGTAGCCCTTTGGCTGAGTATCAACACACCATTAACAAGCAGACAGCTTGAAAACTCAGCAATAGCAGAGTGTTTGTTACAAAAAAGAGAATTGCTTTTGATCTGGCCATGGCATTTCTTAGAATCACTACATTATTATGCATAACAGAATGCTCACATTTAATTGGTCATCATACCTAATCTTGGTCCCCCTTTATACAGGGATTGTACAAAAGAGGAATTCCTGAAGTACGTGTTAGTTATAGATAACTCACAGCATGTTTGTTTTGGAGAAAGAGCAAAGGAAGGAAACTGAAATATTTGTAAAACTTTTTTTTCCTCTCTCATCTAGAGCAAATGAAAATAGTGCAAAATGACAAGAGACCATCCAAGGTAACTGTAAGCTGTTTGTGTGCAGTTTTTCTCCAGCCTGTATAGGGTCTATTTTTGTTGTTCTTGCTGTGGTCACTTGAGAGAGTTTATAATAGTACTATGTATTGGAATGCTTGTTACTGTGTCTCCCCTCAGCAACCTCTGTGGGTATTAACGAACAGGTACAACATGCCCAGGCAGTGCTGGTTAGTGGGAGGGGGAGAAGTCAAGTACAACTACTGTGCCGGTATCATTCAGGTGGCTCTGGATGATTTCTGTGACTTCTTCCAGAAGTTATTGAGTACAAGCACTACTTAAAAAGTAACTACAGTTACTGTAAGAGTATTAGAAGCATGCAAGTTTTGATTGTCCCAAAAGGCAAATTGCTAAGACTTTGGTATAGACATCAACGCTGTTTTAAAAGACTTGTTTTCAAATCTGTACTAATTACTGTGAAATACGTGGATTGCAGTAAGCCAGCTTGTAATTAGTCTGGGACCCTTCCCTCTTACGGTTTCTTTAGTGAAACCGTAGGGTGGTATTTCTGCCAGTAGTTTTCTGCTGTGGCAGTGATTGAACACTGGATTAAGACTTTGAATGAGTTGGGCATGAAGAACAAGCAGGGAAGGACTCTATTAGCAATAAATATCTGGGAGCCTTATTTAACAAAATGTTTTGTTTCCGCATTAGATGCACATTTCTGGTGCGTTTTTTTTCCTCTCTTTTGATCAAGGGTGTTTTGGACTTAAGCCAAAGACTTGTCTATACACGGAGTTATCTTAGAATAATTACTCTGGAAAAAGTAGCCTGGATTAACTCCATGGGAGCAGAGTATTGTTCCAGAAGGAGTTATTTGGAGTATCAACAAATTTGAGTACTCTGTCTCAATTGCTCTTTTCTCACTTTCTCTGAAATCTTAGCTTCTCTTCATATCCTGAGTATTGGTAGAAAAAGAACAGCCCAGTGTTGTTATGCTGCTTGGCATTTTGAGATTTTAATAGTTTGCATCCCCCTCCCTGAAAGAGAGCACTAAACCAAGACTGTGCAAAAAGACCAAAACCTCTGTGCTTGCAAAGACCCCTTTTGGAGTTGCGGGTGAAAGCACAAAGATAAAATTATCGGGGATCCAAACCCACGTATTGCTTTCAAACCATTAAAAGGTAGGGGTAAGACATTCTCAGATGTGTTCAGGGATGGGAAATGCTGAAGAGGAGGTTCAGGTAGTCCTGTCCTCATGTGCTGTCTGAAGAATCTGGAACACAGCCTGCATACGGCTGGCCGTGGTGTGTATGGCGCTCAGCCCTCTGGGCGGTGCGGGGTGCGGGCGGTGGGTGCGGCGATGCCGCGGGGCACGCTGTTTGGTGCTGTTTGGTGCGGTGCGGGGCGGGCGGAG
>VXBX01007910.1:92992-192708 GCA_013400415.1 Scytalopus superciliaris
CGTCCTTTCCCGCCGGGATACCCCCCTCCCCATCCCGCCGGGATCCCCCTTTTCCCGCTGGCCGGGCTCTCGGGTTTGCTCGCCCGGTGCCGGCACAGCCTCCCGTAGCCCAAGGCGGCACCTGCCTGGGAGCGCGGATGGGAGGCGGTGCAAGGCAGGCAGGAAAACCGGATCGGTGCAGTGAAATGTGAAAGCCGGGAACTTACTGTGGGAGATTCAGGCAGCAAAGTAAGGCTCCTCGGTGCGCTTTCAGCATCCTTGCTGCTTTGTGTCCGTAGCCGAGCAGTGCCGGACCCCACCCTATTCCAGTAGTGCTGGATGGAGTGTGTGTATAAAATACTGTTAAATAAATGCCCCTTCCCCAAATATTTAGTTTTAAATCGAGGGAAGACACGCCCATTATCATTTAGAGTAAGTGGGAGAAGGAAGCTGGAAAGGAATAATGTTATTCTTAAAGTTAGATGGTAAAGTTACTTAGAAATCCTGTGGGCTCATTTTCTCACTCATGCATTGTTATGTGATTTCATTAAAATTGTGTGTAGGAGTATAAGTCACAAATACTCATGTTTCACCTTCTATCAGTAGACGAAATGACCCACAGCATGCTGAAGAATGAAACACAAATCTGTGAGCTCCTTTTCAGAAGGCCTTATCTTAATTCTTGACAGGATTACTCTTGCATTGGTCTCATTTTAGTTCTAAGAAAGCAGTGTCTGAAGCTTGTTAGCTTCCCATTGTATTGTCAATACTGGTAGAATGGAATATGCGGAGACAGAAAGCCAGTTACTGAGAAGTCAGTAGAAACACAAGGGCAGTCACAGTATTCAAGCTAGTCTGTACTATTTGGCTGAAATCCCTCAGAGATTATTGGCATGAAAGTTCTTTATTGTATGTATAGTAAGTGCTTCCTCGGGCAGTCTAGATCTGGGGACAGAGCAGAGCCAGATGCTATCTGCCTTGACATGACTTTCTGAATCCAGGCTTTCATGAGAAGCAAGGGTCTCTATCGGAGACAAAACCAGATTAGACAAACTGCATTTTATGGTGACGTGCACTTCTGAGTATGAGGTGTCTTGGCCATTTCTCAAATCCATGGCTTTTACCATGAAGAAGTAGTGTGCTACTCTGAGTGGCTGGTGGGTAGTACTCTTGGAATGAAACCTTTTATGTCAAACAGACACGTTGTAGTCACTTTGAGCATAGTTTTTCTGTCTGTAAGAGTAGTAACGTGTGGCTGTAAGATAACAAGACGTGCTGGCTAGTAACTTTCTTAGGGACTGAGGTGTGTTTAGCTTGTTTTGTGTGAGTTCTGTCTTACAAAACAGATGGGAGTTTTGGTGGCAAGACTTGAAGGAAAGCCTCCTGTGTTAGGCTACATTTTTTTATCAGATAGAAATGAGCTATGTTGAACTAATACCAAAGGATTTGTATCATCTTTCCCATGGAAGCCATGTGCGGTTTTCAGATTGATTGACTCTTCATAGACGGAACAGTGTCTGTGTTCCAGATACTCAGGGAAAGTGGAAAGTTATGGGAATGTAGGTCATATTGAGGTCTGCTGAGAAGCAACTATGTCCGATAACCTGTATGCCACCCATTGTCTGTAACTGCAGGAATTTTAGTAGTTTATTATCAGGGTTGCACTACCTTTGCATTCTCAGATGCATTTTGGTGTGTGTCTTACCTCTGCTGCAAAAATGGTGTTATGTACAGCTGTCTCTTAGATAGAAGTATTTATTTTATCCCTTCTTCTTGAATGGATGGTAACTTCAAAACTCAGTTGCTGTTTGAGTGTGAATGCTGTTTAGTTGACAAAAACACACAAATCCCATTTCATCGCTGAAACTTAATAAAAAGTGACACTTGGGTTCTCATCTGACAGGGACCCTCATTTCAAAAAAGCCTACCAGCCTTCTGCCCCTCAAGTTGTACAAAATTAGAAACAGGTTGTAACAGACATGCAGGATCAGTCCATCTTTGGAAAAACAAGAAAACGAGAGAAGGTGAAATGCATTAATTGTATTCAAGGGCTAGTTTAGTCTGTGGCTTGAAGCAGGACTTGGTAAAACAAGCTAAACCATGTGTAATTTTATTCGTGCCTCACTTAAGTAGTTCTTAAGTGAAACAGTTCTCTCTTCTTCACACTGGATAATTCAGTGTTAAGCATTACAACAATCCTCTGTAAAGATGAGGGTGGAGAATGACTGGGAGGTGTGACAAATAAAGGTACAGCTGAAATAGCATTTGATTAAACATGGTATTTACTTTTGATCACCTTTTTTCTTAGTCACAGGATATTGTAGGTTGCATATTAGCTTTGAATGGCAACCTTTTAACGCTAGAAATGCCACGTTTGCTAATGAGGAATTGCTTAACACCCAATAGTATGAGAAGCTGTTCAGTTGCTTTTACTTTCATTGTAAATGGTACCAAGTATAAGGCTATGGACTAGTAAAAGGATTTTGTTCTACTTTGTGATTATCTTCAGGTTAGAAAAGCTGGGACGTTTGTCAGTTGGAGGGGAGAAAAACTGTAATTTACAGTGACTGAAAGTGGACTGCTAATGCCATGTGGGCGTGAAAGACAGCTGATGCAATCTTAATGTGCATGGGGAAACATTAGTATTGGAGGTACCAAGGGCAGCCTCCCTGGATTTTTATGCATAGTTCTGGTTCATTGTCAAGCACGATGAATCAGGCAGCAGAAAAGACAAATGGAGCACTAAGAGAGCTGGGCTTATTGCCCTGTATAAATTGGTTCTGTTTGTAATCTGTCAATATGATGAAAATCAGGGAGCTCTGGTTCTGCAACAGGGTGGTGGCACAACAGCAGTGCATTTCATCTGCACACTGGAAGGTTTGTAACTTGGAAGAGTCTGAGACTTGGACAGCATAGCTGTAGGAGTAATGTGGTTAAAATATAAGTAGTCCTGTGATGGAATTTGAGTGTATCTAGCATCTGTAGATGGGGACTACACTGACTCTATATTATAAATATGTTACCATTATAATAAATGTATGATTATTAGCTACTCATTACATATGTAGTGCATGTAGTCACATATGTGTAATTTTATGTGTATAGAATATATATGAAAATGGTCTTTATGTATGCATACTCCATGTAAGATGTCCAGCGGGTTTGTTCCAGTCTGTAATTTGTGATGATTTAAGCAGCGATCTTGAATTAAACCAGAAGTATCAAGAATACCTAAATTTGTATATAACTTTCATAAAATCACAGAACACTAGAATCATTTGTGTTGGAAAAGACCCTTAAGATCAAGTCCAACTGTAAACGTAACACCCTTTAGCCCTTTTTTATTTATGGTTTAGAATAATACAATCACAGAATATCCTGAGTTGCAAGGGACCCACAAGGATTTACTTGCATGTAATTCTGATGTTATTTTCGGTAGAACTATGGAACTGAATTCACATAGGCCTCTTATTATTGTATAAGGCTGAAAAAGGAAGAAATTGTACTTCTCAACTTTTGGGGTCTTCCCATCAGCTGCAAAGCTGTGTTGTTGAAAACTGTGGATAGGCACTTTATATCAAGACTGAGCTGACCATTAGCAGTCATGAAGTCCTAAAAATTGCAGTGTCTTTTTGAAGTTGTTACATGTGGCAGGTTTTGCTGATTCTGCACATGTCTCCTGTGAGCTGCTGTATGAATGCATAACAAAGTTGCCTTAGGTCAGCAGGGCTGCTGACATTGCTGTACTGCTGCAGTGCCTTCTCAGTGGCATTTAGCCAGTACTTCCGTGTTGTCTGAGGGCTTGGGCTCACAGACACTTTGCTCCAGCAACAAAGAGCTGGATTATGCTGGTCTGCAGTGGAAGATGACAGTTTCTGCTTGCAGAGGTGGTGGAGTGTAATTCAGACTTCAGGTGGACTGAATTAGTAACAGCACGTATTTGAGTATTCAGGATTAAAAGCTGTAACAGTGATAGTCTTTAGTTTAATTTCCTTTTAATTTAGTTTAATTGCTTCTGTCAATTAAAAAAAGGGATTTATAATAAATTTCTTTCTTTTTAGACTGTATTCTTACTGCCTCATTTTACTTGTATTTTCTTTTCTTGAGTATCTCTATTTTTCTTGTCAGTGCAAACTATTCTTGGATCACCTGCTTAGTAGTATGCTTATTTGCTTTCTTAATTTGTGATAGTAGAGGAGTTTGTGTTTGAGATAAGATGTCCTGTGGCAAAGGTCAGACTCAAATGAAGTTGTGAAGGAGGGAGGAGTAGTTTAAGAGTCTCACTGTAGTGGTAAGGGATCGATTTCTAAAAAGAGATACATCATACTAATGTCATGGGTGAAAGAAATGAGAAGATAAATTTACATTGCATAAGGGCAAAGAATGTGTAGTTGTTGAAGGGGGAGTCAAACTGCAGAAGGCAGACTTTTTCCCAATACTGAGTTTGGATTGTGCTGTTGGTTATCAGTGGCAGAGACACAGCTGACAAGTTTACAGGTCAGTATACAAAAGATTAGAAACTATTGTATAATTGTCACTGTCTGACTCCTATTTGGGGTCTTTTTGTTTAGTTGTTTTCCTCAAAGGAGCGGGAAATAATTGTGCACTAAGTCCTGCAGAACCCTGGTAAGGCATGAAGGATGAAACAGAGCACTGAGGAAGTTGCACTGATGTAACCACTTTCATCAGTGTTGAAGAGGAGCAGATTGTGCAAGACGCTAGTGTAGTCATAGGTCATACAGCAAAAATGTGCTTCTATCAGGTCAGTTTAGTTCAGGTAGCTCTAAGAAGGTTGTGTCAGAACACATATGCTGGTGTACAGTCCTTTGTCATTAGCTGTGTGAGTTCATAGGTTCACCTTCACTGTAGCATTAACTGGTGAGACAGACATTTGTAGTGTAAAGCTAACCTTCCCATGTGGTAAGTGGCAAACCTCTTATCCCAGTCCTCCATCCCCTTGAGAAACTTGTTTTTCAAGAGGTCATATACTTTTTAGATAACATTTTTTCCTTTGCTCACTTATAATTGCATAAGAATCTTGAGTAACCCTATGGTAACTGTTATTTTTTCTTAGGCTGGTGTTACTAAGAATTAAAATTCATTGCTGTGCTAGTGGCAAGTTTCCATGAGTAAGGAGTGTAGCGTATGCCTTTGGCCAGCAGTGATGATAAATGGCTTTATGTGCAGACTCCAGCTTTGAGAAACAGCCTATGCTACCAACTTCAATTACAGCTCATAAAATTATGCTCTTACTGGAAGATGCTTGTACCTGATACAACTCCTTGGTTTCATAGCTTTTTGTTTTATTGATGCTGAGCCTGATTGATCCGTCAGTTTCTAATGTAGGAGGTACCCTTGGCGTTGCTAGAGCATACCATTTACAGGCTAGAGGTGATGACAGTTTTAGAAGCATTTTGACTTATGCTTTCTTATTTTTAAACATCTCAATAGATGGCAATGGGAGTTTAAGGAGGCACAGATTCCTCTCTTCAGGCTGTGTGTTTGAAAAGAGAAGGGTGTTCTGTAAGCTGTTACTCTGTGTAAAACACGGACCTGCCAAGCCATTCCAAGAGCCTTAAAGTGTAAGTGATGGTTCAATTAACCAAAATTGCTTTAAG
Source organism: Scytalopus superciliaris (assembly GCA_013400415.1). Classification (NCBI taxonomy): domain Eukaryota; kingdom Metazoa; phylum Chordata; class Aves; order Passeriformes; family Rhinocryptidae; genus Scytalopus; species Scytalopus superciliaris. Next base: position 98,590 of record VXBX01007910.1, read on the forward strand.
TTCCTCTGATCCAAGTCTGTTGTGCTCATTGCTTTCTAAAATGACAAAATTTATACCAGGTAGTTCTTATTAAATAATATTAAGATATAAATCAACCCAAATGAACACAGCATATGCTAGCCCATTGAGCGCCATTGTGGTCAATGTATAAGACATATCTCAGAAACAGATCAAAAACTTAATCTGGCACCCTCTAAAACAAACAAGGTTAAAACAGTGTAACTGTAACAAAATAATGCAATGCAGGCAAGGACAGACCTTAATCTTTGTAGGGAGGAGAAAGGCTTTTCTCTTTGCTAAACCAAATGAAAACTAATGAACTGCACAAAACATGAGTTAAGGACAAAGGGAAAGCATTCTCCTTGACAAGCTGTTGTGTTCTTGAGCAGGGTCTGTGGGTTCAGAGAGCTCTGCTTAATGACGCCAGAAGGCTGGGCAGAAAAGTAGTGCAGGGAGGGCTCACGTTTGAAAGACCAGCAGCTAGTCTCTTGCATTTCAAACTCAGCTGATGCAGACACACATGGATGGGCAAAGTAGATGTGTCTGTGTGCACGTCTGACATAAAGCCTCTGATGCAACTGTCTGTGATAAATGCTATTGTGGAAAGGAGCTGCAGTTCTTACAGTGTTTACTCTAAATCTAGGGAGTGGAAGTCATCCTGTGTCCTCTAGTCTGAGGTATAGTTCACTTTGAGAACTGTAGTTGTAAGTTGGATGGACTAAAATGTGTTTGAAGAGCGTAACACTTAATTGTGTAAAACCTGAGGCAGGAGTGAGTTGGAGAAGCATTTTTTCTGCAGTTCTCGTTATGCAGTGAGAGGTGGGGTGCTGTGTGCATGCTCTGTCATGTCTCAGCTGTGTAGGCTGGAGCTGAGTGAAGAACGAAAGCTCCCTGTGGTGTTGCCATCCTGAAAGCTTCAGCTGGCAGACAGCTTCTTGAAGCTCGTTGCTGTCCCAGTCTTACGGACTGATGGGCACAAGAAAATTCATGGTGCTCTTTAAGCTTAAAATGTGACCCCGTCAACTCCATAAGGTTAGAAAGCAAGACAGACAGAGAGAATATTGATCAAGATACAAGGGTGTTGAGCGAGCCATTCAAGAATCCGTAAGTCCATACCAGGAACAGCACAAGGCCTGTTTTCTGTGTTCTGCTCAGTTCCAAAGCAGCAGGGTTTGAAACAGTTGTGCCAGGAGTCCTTCTGCAGCAGAGGCATTAAGGGGAACATTGCATGGTTACATTATCTATGAGCTGGAATAATAAAATTTAGCATTTTTATTTGAGGATGTAGTTTTCTTTTGGTTTCTGTTTTCATTTTCCAAATTTTCTGAGGCCTTGAGAGCAGCAAAGAGCTTTCAAACAAGTGTGCACAGAGATGAAATGTGCTGGTAGTATTTGGCACAGAGTCACTGCCAGATCTGAGTTACTGGAAGAGATGCTGTAATTTCTGTACCAGTTTCACTCTTGTGCTATCCCCCTTGATGGTGAATAAGACTCTTTAGCTTGCATATGCTTAAAGAATAAACTGTAAGGCAATCTTACCATCTGTCTTTATCCAGATGTGAAGTTTCATGAACTGCATCATCTACTGTTAAAAATACTAAATTCACCAGATTAGAGAGTCCTAATTAATCTCTTCTTTTTTTACAATCTAGTAGAAAAATTATTTGTACCAAGTCAGGAAATAATAATCTGAATTGTATCTTCAGAAATACTGGATATCCTCATCAGTCTGCACCTGGGCTGTTTGATGGATCTCACCTGTAACTGTACAAGACAAACGTAAATCTTTGTAGCATGACTTTCAGGTGTTATTATTTAATTAAACATGTTTATTGATGTTTCTGAGAAGTTTCTTTACTCTTGACTGCCCTTTAATAAATATTCTGCAGTTGTATAGGCTCTTTAATGCAGTAATCTTAACGTAATTTATAATAATGTTATCTCTCTAACTGTAAAATAGGAGTGAAGAGGAGAAATAAAATCACTGTTTTGGTGCTTGCTAAGATGAACATAGTTGTCTGTAGTATATGTTAGTAATGTTGCTAATGTTAATTTGTAAACAACAACAAAAATGTATGCAGAACTGGGACAGTAGGTTGGATTCTCATAAATGTTTTTTCTTAAGGCCTAACAAGCAGAGGATAATAGTTTACTGATCTAATTTGTTGCCATCTGGTTTCTGCACCAAATAAAACAGAACATTTTCCAAATTAGCCTATTGGGTTGCCTGGCATGTTACAGCAGTAAATTGTTCACCAGTCAGCATGGGCCATTCTTTTCTCCTGTTCAACTCCACCCCTGTGTGCCACAGCAACTGTCAGTTTTGTAAGGAATGCAGCCTGGTGAATTCTCATAGGAGGCACCTCATTCCTCTCAGAAAAACTGCTGTTTAAAATCAACTGTTGTTTAAATGTTTCAGAACCAGCCTGGGTCTAGATGGATCATCTTAGCCATAACTGTAAAAACATCACATTTTGAGGACAAGTTCTGTGGAAGGAACAAAGCTGAGGTTAGACTACTGGGCTAATGGCTGTTTAAAAACAAGTAAATAAAGATCCATATTAGTGAATGAGCAGATGGTGGTCTGTTCTGTGAAACATTAGCTGGAAAATTAACACCAACTAGTGGTACTTAGGAAGGGTAGATACAGTAAGAGGCACAGGAATATTTGAAGAAAGAACTGTACAGAATGGGCTGAAAACGTTGAATAATGCATTAATTAGCATTGAATATTTTTTGATTGCGATATATGTAAGTAGGTTGCTGCTTTGAAAGTAATGGGAGGATAATACAGCTTTGAAGAGTGAACATGAAAAATGGGGTTTACTTCCATTTTTAAGGGAATTATTCCACATATGAAAAATAAATGAACCGTACCATAGGTTAATAAAGCTACTTTTGCAACTTTAGCATAAAATGTATTATAGTAGTGGTAAAATGCATTTCCCTTGGTTTTAAGGTATCATGAGTATCACATTTTCTAAGGTTATTTTGAGAATTCCATAGCAGCTGCTTTAAAAAAGAGAATTCCAGTTATGTTGGTTTAGTTTAAAGGGCAGGCCACATATATTGTGCTGTGAAGTACTTGAGATAGGTTTTTGTCTCAAAATGACAGTAAAAGGCAGAAGGTACTGGTTCTTGCATTGTGATTTCTGGAGTATCTATTAGTATGTGCTGACCATTTTTGGCTCTGTTGAAGCGTTGGCTGTTCTTGTTTCCTCTTACAGAACTGCATCTAAAAATATGTCATTTCCTGTCATGTCATGTTTAGACTGTGTTTGGGAGAGAAAAGGTCTGCAGAATCAAGAACAAAAGAAAGAGGGGTTCACCCTGTCAAGATGCCATCTATAGCTTAAAAATGTACTCTAGACCCTCCAGGGTAGCACGGACAGACCTTGCACTGGATTTCACTGTCAGCTACCAAGCTTCTAAGATACTTTTCAGCTGTATTCTTTGCATTTGTTTTCTACTTTCAAGGAGCTTGGAGATCTTTTAAGGAATAAGGAACAGTAGATAGGAATGATCTGCTTTGTAATTGAGTTTGCTGATAGCCAGTGTCCATAGGAATGGCAGCATTTCTTAGAGAGACTGAATGTTATTTGTGCTTCAGTGAAGATGACCTTTTCTGAAATGGAGCTGTGTGTTTAGCTTCTGCCTGTTTCACCTGGCATTGTCACCTTTCTCAAGATCAGGTCTATAAAACATGTTTAAAAAGCAAAGGAAAACAAGATTGCAGATATGCTGGGAAGAGCTCCCCCCTGTGATGCCTGAGGTTGTTTCCTCAGCAGCACATGCGTGGGTCAAAGGTCTTCATGTTTATCCTGGAAATGGTCAAAAGTGGCATCCAACTGTTGCTGATAGCAAGGAGACTCATCATGTGTAGTTGAATTTTCTGTGTCCTTTTTTTTATTGCTTTTCTCACAGTACTCTGCTATGGGAATTATAAAGATTGGTTAGCTGTGTAGCCATTGAATCTGTTGCTGGCTCTTAGTGATGTGTAGCAGAATATGTGAAAACATATCATGGCTCATATTTAATTATCTATGCTTGTTTAGTGTGAAAAAACCTCACGTGAAAATGACGTTATTTTTTTGGCCAAAGATGCTAAAACAAACTTGGTATATTTTCTCATACATAGTGAACTCCTGTAGCTGCTACTACAGACCCAGCATAATTTTGTGAGTCACTGTAATCTTTTCATCCACTCAGTTTATCTTTCTGCTAGAGAAACGTTTGATAATTATGTAGTGTAGTCCCAGAATATTGCCAAAGATGTTTCCTCGCTCTTCCTGGCTAAGCTGTGTTCCTGCATATAGTTGAAGAATACTTTTGTTGTTGTCAAATCCAATCCACTCCCAGTAACAGCTGCAATACTGTTTGCACAACATGCAGCCTACAGGAACATAGGGTGTTAAAAATACCTGAAAACAACTAATTAATTCCAAATTCTGCTCAAGTGAGAATGTGGGGAGTGGTGAAAGGAAAAGTGTATGTGTGAGGGGGGGGCATGTCAAAATGAAGTGTGTGTGTATGTGGAGGAAGAGCAGTATGTAGAGGAAGAGAATGCAGTGGGTTTCCTGGCATAGTCTCAAGTTATTTTGCAAACAGAAAAATTTTGTTCTTAGGTTTTTCAAGCTGGTTGAAATTCTCAGAGTTTGTACATTCCTATTCATAGTAAAATACAATAGTTTCTTTTTCCACAAATGTGTATATGGAGAAGTTTCTTGTGAATGTATGATCTAATTCTCATCTGTTTGATCAGCATTTCATTATCTGCATGGAACATAAAAAAAGGGCTTCTTGAGCATCCCAACTACATAGACATTTGTATGACCTGTTTCTCCTACAAAAATACCTTATTGGAGTGATGTTCTTCCAAGTGATTTGAATGCCTGTGTTTTCAGTTAATTTGAAGGCGTGGGGGGACTATGTGTCATGTACCCAGTGACACATGCTTTTGTCATTAAGTTCATGGCTTGGAGAAAAGTCTTATCCTATTATAGGCATTTAACCCAGGGCTGTGATGATCTTAAAAGACTAATTTGAACTTTACTTCAGTGTGCAAGCGACTTTTTGCTGTTGAAATGAGTGTTTGATGGCTGTGTGTGTACTCATTCTCTGTAAAACATTTATTAGGGATTATGTGTCAGGGAGGTACGTGCTTTTTCTACGCACACAGAGTCCTTTAGCCCACTTCCACAGGGTGCTTCTCTGTGGCCTTATGGTGGCAGCTGGGGCAGCCACAGCTTAGGTCAAGAGTGCCAGTGTGAGTCTCGTGTGGGAGACCTTCCCCTCGAGGTGCTGGCTGGTATGTTTTAATTAAATGTGCTGAACTTCTGTTCAGACCATGAATCTGCCAGAGTCACATATTACCGTTTTTGTGATTGTGTATCTAGTGCAGAAGGTTTCTACCTATTTTGGTTTTCTTCCTGCAACTGGGAGAGAGATGGTGGTAAGTCTGGAAAAGGAGGAGCAGGAGGAATTTTGTAATTGGACGTACGAGTGAAGAAACTATGACTTGGGTTAGCTGGGGAGCAGTTGCTCTTCAGATACTGCAGGGCCATGGGATTAGTTGCTGTAGCATGTTATATTGCCCATTGATTCTACAGTGTACTTCTGTCTGTACTTCTGTACTCTCTGTACTACTTGCTGTACTTCTTTCATGCCTTTTAATGGTTTTATTATGGTCATAAATGAAACTGATGTGCTCCATTCAGTGAAGGAAATAGAGGCATGACATTTCAACACAAATATTTGTTTTGTGATATATTAGAACTTGTGCAATTTTTTTAAAAAATGGCTTTTAGCACGTTGATGAACAGTGTATGCCTGTTAAGGTTGTTACCCCTCTAACAAGTAGTGCCTTCAAATACTGACTGGGTGCACTGCACTTTCAGATTATTTTTTTACTATTATTATTTTTTCTTTTTTCCAAAAAAAGTAAAGTCAGAGAAAGTGTTTCCATATTTTAATTGCTTCCATGTTTGTTTTCTAAAACATGTACCTAATAGATGATGCGATACTTCTTTCATTTTTCATGAACTTCAACTGGAGATGCTGTGTCTTGACTCTTAGCTTTATGTAGCAGCTGCTTCTTTAGAGCCAGGGCCCTGGTGTGTGTGGGTGCTGCTGGCAGGGGAGCAAGACTGTGGTGTGGGGGCAGCAGGGATGGACAGTTCACTCCCTCTGTGCTTGCAGATAGCTGGGACTGCGGGGTCAGCCCTGCTTTACTGCAGTCCTTGCTTGTCCACTGCCCCTTAGGGCACCGTCACTGGGTCATGCCCAGGGGGTTGAGGTGGGACTCGTATGGTTCAGTCAGTCTAGTGCAGACAAGGTGGCTGTGGGCAGGGGCTGGGCTGGATGTGCCAGCCCCTCAGCTCCCAAGATTGTTTCTTAAAATGGTGCTCTTGTCACTTCTTGGGTTAAACTGCAAGTTATTATAAGAGGATTTCATGCAGTGCCAGCCACTGCCATGTTAGAGAATCTGAGTGAAAATCCTTTTAACATTATTTCTTCCATAAGTTTGCCATAGATTAATTATAAAACTGTCTGTTTTACAGTACCACTTCATACTCAAGTCTGTTCTTGGCATGGGTGTTTTTCTTTCTGTTAAATAAGAAGAAATGTATAGCTTGTAAGGGAGAAATTAGACCTATAAGTAATATAGAGGTTTCACTTTCTATATGACAATAGCAATTTTACAAAACTGTGAGGTATCTCCTGATTAAAGCCAAAGGGTGGTGTCTGAAATGGAAAAATGGATTTTGAAACACAGCTTTGGAGCAGACTGTACAATTTCTTCTAAGAAAAATGCCTTATACCAATGGAAATGAGATCTGCAAAACTCTGTTTCAAATCCATACAGCTTGGACTCTTGACTATGAGGGGAAATGGTTTATTTTTTCCATGTGACTCTAAAACAGAAAAGTGGCCTTTCCAGAACAACAGGTATCTTTGTAGTCCCAGTTCTGCTTTGTAGTAGCTCGCCCTAGTGCTTATGCTGCTTTTGGATTCTTTTTCCAACCTCTATCATAATCTGTTTCCTAAAAAGTGCTGAACAAATAAAACAAAAATCACAGTCCTTCAAGTGCCAAGCCTCCAGGCAACAGAAATTAATGGTGTACTTGGCCATGGCTTTGCTCTGGTAGTTCCAAAATGTAGCTGTGGAGTAGCAGATGAGGAGAGAATTCGGTCACTTAAAATAGCTGTTAGTAACATACTGGCCGTGCTGGATGTCTGTAAAAAGCATCATGAACAAGTTCTCTGCTGGTTGTATTTCGCTGAGAGAGGGTTTTTTCCTTTGGAGGAGTCCAGTCTCATGGTTCAGCTCGTTCCCATTAGCCCAAGTTTATGAAGGGACAGTCTTTGTGCTAATCAGTCTGTGGTGCTCTTGTACTGTGACTTGTTTCTGTTGTGGGAAACCAAAGCAGAGGTGATGCCACTGGTATTTAAATACAGTGTCTGTCACATTGACCAACTTCAGTGACATTGAAATATTGTGGTGGTTAGGTGTTCCCATCTCCTGTGTTTGTCAGTTTTAAAAACAGCTGAGACCAAACCATTGCAGAGGGCTGAAAATGCAGCTCTCGTGGACAGCTGTAGATGTCCACATTGTGATCAGGGATCTCTACCTGGAGGTTGTAAACATTTGATAGATGACTAGTGATTGTGACTGGTGATTTAGTAGTAAATTTTAATCTGAGTTAGAGCTAGTTACTCTATTTTAATTTTGTGCAGTCTATTAAACTCTTTGCAAGAAGATACTGGGATTGGGAGAGAAATAGGATGCAGGAGTCTGTCTAGTCAGGGATGGAGGCATTTCATAACATTCAGCTTCATCGCTTCCCAGATTTGCCCCCCTTGTGTGTTATGGAGTCTTCCTGAAAACATAATGAAGTGCAAAGTCTTCAGTGGCAGACAGCAGCAGAGAACAGCAACATTAAATTGAACATTTGTGCTCAAGAAAAGCTGCAAAATTGGAAATTACTTACACCACTGACTATTTTATTTCACCGAATATGTGGAAGTGGTTAATGGTTTGTTACCCAGGAAACACTTGCATGGTTTCTACTCCAGTCTGTTAAAGCTCAGAGCTGGCACTACTGAGGCGTTGCTTTTACTTTTAAAGAAAGGCTGTCATAGATGTGGTGCCTTGTTTAGGTGGAAGATACCATGAAAAAGGAAAGAATTTAAGGAATGAAGAAAACTTTGGTAGATAACAGAGTATCTGAACTCGGTGCAGATTGTGGTATTTTTTGTATTTGTTTAAATCAAAATGTAATTTACTCAGTGGAAGCCTCTTACTTTTATGAATAGGATTTGCTTTAAAAAAATGTTGAAGATCTTCTCCCTCCTTTGGCTTGATCTCTTTTGAGTACGTGTTTATTCCAAAACAGAACTGTAATGAATCACTGATAATTTTTCTTCTCTGAAGTATGTTGTGTAAATTGTGTGTTGTCCTTGGATAGTTCCAGGCTGTAAGTGAGGAAAAGAATTTCACTGTGGAGTGAGGGAAGCTCTTCTAGGAGCTTGGAAGTTTTCTGGATTTCTTTTGATATGGTTTTCTCATTTTAACTTCAACTTTACTTTTGGAAGCTGCCAAGGTAGTTTCATGAGCAATATTGGAGGGAATTCAGATAGCTGTGAGCAGAAACTACTCCCAATTCTCACTGTTGTTTTCATTAGCAGAGAAGGAGCCACAGCCACCTCTAAACGTCTCAAAAATTACCAGTGAAAGCAGGAAAGGTTTAAAAATCCGCACCCGACTGCTTAATATTCTGTAATATCTGTTAAAGTGGAAAGTTGGTTCTGGTGTATCTTGCTTTGGATTTTAACAATTCCTTCAGGCTACTTTTGATTAAATGAAGTTACACCCTTTCTTCTTCATGTTCCCCTGACTTTTCTTGTTGATTACCAGTTGTTGAAAGCATAAAGTAGTGAAGAAAATGCAAAGCTCGATATGCCAGGGGGCCTGTAGGTGCAAATGCGGAAATGTGATGAAGGTCTTGTGGTTTGTGTTGCCACAGCATTGGGGCAGGAACATGGAGTGAGGCGTAGGCCACGTGGTCTCATTCTTCTACCTGATACCCACAAATGTTCTGTACAAACCAAGTAGCAAGAAACCTTCTGTGAATGCTCTCACAGAGAATGGAGAATTTGACCACAGTCTCACCCACAACATTTTGCATAATAATGGTTAATAAGCTATAAAAGTACGTCTATTTTGCATCTAATCAGGGGATGAGAATTTGATGCAAAATTGCAGGACGGATTGACAGGTTTGTCCTCCTCACCCTCCCCAGAAGGATTGCCTTTTGGTAAACCCCATGTCCTCAGCTACGCTGAGTGTTGACGTGGGATATTAAGCTCGTGATTGCAGTTGTATTGTTAGTGCTCCATATAACTGCTGTACGGTTAATGCATTATCACGGTGGTCCAAAAGAACCTTATAATGTTGCATTCAACAGATTGTGCTATTGGTGAATTTGCTTGGCTCTTTTGAAAACAACTAACCTTACAGTTCATAGACTGTTCATGCATGTGGCCTCGGACCTGTAGTTATGTGTTTGCAACACCAGTAAAGAGCAGTTGACAAGCTGGGTCCTGGTGCCTACCTGGATGTGGGCAGCGAGTTCCCACCTCATTCTGCTTCCTGGAAATGTGTGGGTTTATGAAGCATGTTTGCTACATACATCCAAAGGTCTGCTCCAGATCTAGGTAAAAGTCAGTAAGATGTCTTGATGCCTTTTCTGAGACTCGAGTAGTGTGTGACATACTGGTGAGCTGGAGGTTTTCTTGCCTCAGCTGTTGGGTTTAGGTGTAATGTGATCCTGCAGTGAGGTCAGGTGGGTGTGCTGTGCCATGGGGTTACACAGAGGGATGTGGTGCTACACTGGTCCCTCTTGAGAGTGGGGCTCGTGCCTGTCCCTGTTGCATTGCCTGTGCAGGTACAGCTCGGGTCACTGGTGTCTGTGCAGTGCAGGCACCATCCACCTGAGCCAAAACTGCAGCTCATTGAGGTCTGTTAGTTAAACTGGCATTATATGCCAATCCTGGAGCTCTAATTTTACAGATTATCTCAAATTTGGCCATGAATCTGAGATTGTAAGGAAGTAAATCTGTTACTGTAAGCCAGAAGATGCTCATAATTGGCAGTGGGACTTCAGTCATTATCATGTATCTCCAAGAAGTAATTAAGAGAAAGCAATAATTAATCTAATTCTAACACATAGAGCAACCGGACTGATTCATTTGGTTAAAAATTTGAATTTTAGTTTGAAATCGGAAGGTGCTTGTTTTAATTGTAACTAGGGCTAAAGAACACTGCGGTTTTATGGGAGGGTATGAGAGAATTCTGATTTTTTTCTGAACACTGTCACTTGATAGACACTTATTTTGAATTAACTTCTATTAATAGTTCGTTATGTTACATTGCTGTAGATTAACACCTGTGCAGTCTGATTGGCTCAGGGAAAACCCAAATCAGTTTATAGTATATGTTTAAGCAGGATGAATGGGGAAGATCAGGATTCAAGTAGTTTGAAGCATCTGTTTCTGTAATTTACATGAGGGATAGTAATACCTCTTTTGTCTGACTTCTGGCTCATGTGGTAAACATTAGATACTAAGTCATCATAACTCAAATAATCAAAAGCTAAGTCTCTGACAGGAACTGATGCTCAGACATGTTTATGTTCATATACTGTATGGCTGAGCTTATGTTCTCTGTATAGTAATAAGGCAAACCTGCTAAGGGATAGAAAAATCAGTAAAATTATCTGCATTTTGGAGTCTCTTGGGTTTTTGTCTCTGACTCTGCAGTCTCGACATTGGGGTGTTATTTTGGTATATGGGTATCGATTCCGGAGCCTGATTTTGGGCATTTCAGACCTGAATTCAAAGTAGTGACTGTAGCCCCTGTGCACAGACCTTCAGGGAGAAGTCCCAGTGAATAAAAAGAACTACAGTGTGAACGCAGGTGGAGGGAAATTATGAATGTATTTTTGCCACTCTTTGTTCGCAGAAGCAGTTCTTAGGTTTTAATGGCAGTGCTTCATCTGCCACTATAAGGAGATAATGATAGATAGGAGAGCACCTCCTCACCCTACCTGTACCTCCTGTCTCTTTGCAGAAAGAGGTTTTCCTTGCCACTGAGAAAGCTAAAGTGGAACATGCATGACTGCAGAAAAACCTAACCTGTTTTTAGCATAATGAGCTCAAACTTGATTAAAATTCTTCTATTAAAACACAGCTGAGTAAGTAGCCATACAGTAATGACTGGAATGTGTCCTTAGTCTGGATGGACTCTGTTGAGCTCAGTATACAAGCTGATTCATTTGGACTACTGCAGTCATGCTGAAATTCATACTGTTGCATGATCCATGTCATCCTTCTGTAGTTTTGTACACAATTATATTTTTAAACTAAGTAATTTGGCTTTTATAATAGAATTTTGATTTTTTCAAATGTATCTCTTAAACAGTAAGCAAGCTGAAACAGCAGCTCTGCTGATCACAAATCACAATGTGCTTGCAAAGGATTTTTGTTTTGCTTGAGTTATTCAGCCAAAGATTAGATGCATGTGACTTTGTTACTTATGTTCCTAATAATGTTGATAATCCTGGTAACATTTATAATCCTCATCATCTGCAGTAATCTGTCTTGCAGAACCTGGGAGCATAGGTTTAGTCTCTCTGCTGTGCAATTTGGGGCAGAAAAGTAGTAAAGAGTTACAAGGGAGTTATGCCTTTTCTTAATGGGTCTCACACCTGAACTGCTCTAATCCTTTGTGAGCACCTGCTCACAGTGTGTGCTACTGTTGAACTGTGTTGTAAGGACTTGGAATGATGAATTCAAGACTTTTGTATTTGATGAACCTTGAAAACCAGTTGCAGGATTTCTGATGAAAGTTCTTTGAAGTCTGGGAAGTTTTACATAAGTCTGCTTTGAATTACTTTGTTTACAATGAAAAATAACTTACAGAAGATTTGTATGGGGGAGTCTGGGCATTGGGAAGTATCTAAAGTCGTGTGTTTCCTTTGAGATCATGTTGGATCGATGTTTTTTCTTCCCCTCCACCTTTTAATTTTTTTTAAGACGACCGAGCAATCCAGTGATCTCAGCAGGTGTCTGAGATGCCATTGGATGTTTGGGGCATCTTACCACAGAATCACAGAATATGCTGAGTTGAAAGGGATCACTGAGTCCAACCCCTGGCCCTGCACAGGACCATCCCCAAGAGTCACACCATGTGCCTCAGATTATCATCCAAATACTTCTTGAGCTCTGTCAGGCTCAGCGCTGTGACCACTGCTCTGGGGAGCCTGTTCAGTGCCCAACCACCCTCTGGGTGCAGAACCTTTTTCTAATATCTAGTTTAAACCTCCCCTGACCCAACTTCAGGCCATTCCCTCAAGTCCTGTCCCTGGTCACCACAGAGAAGAGATCAGTGCCTGCCCCTCCTCTGCCCCTCACAAGGAAGTTGTGACTGCAGTGAGGTCTCCCCTCAGTCTCCTCTTCCCCAGGCTGGACAGACCAAGTGCCCTCAGCAGCTCCTCACACGGCTTCCCCTCNATTTGGGAATTGCCTGCTCCTCTGCCATTACGAGGTGATGTTTAAAAAGTGACCAGCTCTGAGGGACCCCAGCACCTCCAAAAACATTTTCCCAGGAAACCTTACTAATTTCATGAGCAGCCTGAAGCCTGCTCTGCTCATGTCCAGAGTTAACGTTTTATTGGGACTTCTCCTCCTGCCAACAGAGATTTTAAAATTGATTGTAAACTTGATCACCTTGTGGGCGCTGTTGATGTCAGGTGGCAAATCTTTCCACTTTACATTCAGTTGGTTACACTATTTATTCCCTTATGCCTCATCTTCCTTCTGCCTGAATTGTCATGAAGATCATTGTCACATCAAGGTATGGTGTAAAAGGCATCTTTTAGCTGGGGAGAGGATATAATCTCACTATCCCATAGAAAAGAACAGGGTCATAATTTTCTGATCTAGCACCACTGCTGTCAGCAGTATGAAGATGGAGCAATTAAACCAAGTAACTGTTTAAATTTGAGAAGCTTTTAGTTGTGTTCACACTGTTGAACAAAAGACTTTTGATGAAATTTCTGTCAGTGAAGTTCAGTACATCGTATTACCCCCTCAAGGTTTGAGTGAAAAAGTAGAAGTAATAAAAATATCTGTAAGTTAGGAAATCAGTGCCTCTGCTTTCTTAAAGTTATGGTTGTTAATGTTAAAAAAGAATAATTTCATCTGTGTTTCCTTTGGTAATAACAGAACTGAGGAGAAAATATATTTATTCCCACTTAGTAGTAGCTCGGAAACAGATGCTTTGCCAAAGAATTACTGTAAGAGATTACAGTTAAATGCCCTGTTGCTAAAATTAGAAAATCAAGTTATTAATGGCCTTTCTAAAAGCAGGGTTGTTTGGGTTATGAACTCTTGTGATGACTGCTACAGTTCTGGAAAAAAAAAATGCTTGAAAAAGATGGCAGACATATGTAGAGGGAAAAACACTTTAAACCAGAAGCTACCCACACTGTGTGCCCTAATTTTATGTGTGTATGGGTTGAAAGCAAATATTTTACCTGAAGGTTTCAGCATTCAGGGGTTTACCTTTATGAGGACGATAAATTATGGATTGTGGGAGAATTTATTTCTGTAAGAGTGGTGAAAATTTGGTTGTTTCACAAACATTTTACAGATGTAGCTTTGTTTTTTTAAAACAAGTTTTCTTATAATACCTCAATTTCATTGTGAGTTTCATTACTTCAGGGACATTGAATAGATATTTTCTTAATAAAAAATATGTACTGATTGTAACTGATCCAGTCTTAACTGTTAGATGTGAATAAAAGTGAATCCTGTTTTCAGTAAGGATAGCATTCTGGGGATCAGCAGTGTGCTTCGTCCTATTGCCACAACAAAGCATGCAGAGAGGCTTTTCTCTCAAGCAAAACTCCATAGCTGGAGGGTGTGAGGTCCTCTTTGAGCCTTGTGGATCCAACTGTATCCCAGCTTTGCCTACCTTCACGCTGTAATGTCAGGGATATCTTCTCTCAAATGCTTTTTGTATGAGGATCAGGAAACACAGCCTGGTTCAGCATCTGTCCCTCCGTCCCTCCATCGTGCCTGCAGTGTTGCACCATCCATACACGTTCTCTTGTCTGCAGTTTTTCAGCTGAGCATGATGTTTCTTCCACAAACTATTGCATGCTGGCTGCTCCTAATTTCAGTCAGCCACCTGAGAGGCAGCTGTGCTTTTTCTGTGTGTGACACTTCAAAGAAACATACAATACAGGAATTTTTTTAACACCTCTTGTTTTGCAAGTAAATATGTCTACTGATAGTTTTGTGATAATACCCGTGGTGTATAATTGATACAGAAAAATTTTGCTTTACTCAGTTTTTAAAATAAGAACCATCACATTTGTTTACCAGAACAGTGTCTAAGGAGGGGTTGTTAAAGTAGCCTTTTTATAGGAGAAATAAGTCCTTTGTGGAATTGGCCTGTTCTTGATGACAGATCTGTTGGAGAAAAGTTTTCAACTTCAAAATGGAGTACCTGCCAAAGGAGAGGAGAGGGGAATGTGTGTTTGCACAGAGCCTGGAACAGTTCAGTGGGTACTTGCTTGGTCCAGGAGGGATCTTTTGTTGGTCAGAGATACTGAGGTACCTTTAAATCCAGACAAACAGTGGCACAGGACTGGTGTAAAATTAGAATACAGCTCGATACCATTTGTGTTTACTGTTTTGAGGGGTTTCTGGTCATTTTAGTAACAATACTCATCCCATGCTCATCAATAATTTCTAGTAAGGCAAAAAAATACCCCACTTGACTCCCTGATAGAAGAGCAATTTTTGCAAAACTGCCTGATGCCTCCTTTACTTTATCAACCATTCACAGCGAATGTTACAACAATAATAGCAGTAATAGCAATACAGGCACCACTTGGCAGGGCCAATAATTACAGAACTGTTACTGCTATATAGCTCCCCCCATTCTTTTTTTTTTAAATTTTATTAAGTGAGCAATGCTGTGACGTAGCTTTTTGTTCATCTTCAAATGTTTGCATGTCAAATCTCTAGCAACACAATGAAAACACTTTCTGGTTCTTTTGCCTGCATCTTTTCTAATATTTCTTCTGCAGATCCCTTTAAATTATTTTGCTTTCCCTGCAGGTTGCTGGTTGGAGCTCCTCGGGAAAAGGCCTTTCCATCCCAACAAGCCAACAGAACAGGAGGACTGTACAGCTGTGACATTGCATTTCCAAATAAAAATTGCATACGTGTCAGATTTGATGAGGACAGTAAGTTTTTCTGTGCTTTTGTTTTGAATTGAAACAGTCGTCTCATTTTTCTTGTTTGAGATCCTTTCCAGAGGCAATGCATCAGACAGTTGCATCTAGGGATTTATACGTAACTACTTTTTGCATCAGGATAAGTTGTAGCTTAACTGCTAAGGTAGTGTGAGATGCCTAAATCTTGGTAGATTCTTACTCTTCTGCAAATTGATGTAACATGAAGTAATAGGCTAGAAGTGCTTATTAAAATGGATGCTGTTAGTGATAAAATGTACCGACAGTGCCACCTGCAGACTGTCTGGTGTTCTGTATGTAGTGCCTCTCCAGACACTAACTTCAGGAAAAAAAAAGAAAAGAAAAAAGAAAATGTAGCTAACTCCCAATATTTGAAGCTGTGTTATGATACTCTGCAGCTGACCCGAGAACGGAGAGTAAAGAAGACCAGTGGATGGGTGTAACTGTCCAAAGTCAGGGACCAGGAGGAAATGTGGTGGTAAGTGTAAAGGACTAACTTATTAAAACATTTGGGGTCTACAGTAAATGTTCTAAATGGTCTGTGTTTCTGTGCAGCTTGCTGAAAGTTAACGTGCCTAAGGTTACTCCTGTGCTTCCTTGTAGGTAAAGACTTAAATGTCTCCTTAGCAATTTTTGTATGAGTTAGCCTCTCTTTGTAACCTTTGTAACAATTCTAGGATGGACAGTTTATTTCAAGGGGTCCACTTATTTTTTTTCTTATTTTTTTTTTTTTTTTGTCCTACGCACAATGTTTCTTTTAAATATCACTGGCTGCAGAAACAGGGAAGAAGAGTGTTAAGACTGTAAAAGTAGCAGGCTGGCATCAGCCTGTTTTCCAACATGATCAGCCTCACTTTACCTTTCATCAGGGACTTTGTCTGAGTTGCTCCTGTGAATTAATGTGGTCATTATACTGCAGTAAGACAACTAGCTAGTTTGTATTTTATACAATATAGAGATACTCTCCACTTTATGCTAAACAGAGAGAAAAAGCTTTTGGGAGTTACAAAAGAATGTTATTTTAGTCTTTCTTAGTTAAATAAACCTCTCATGGTGCAGGATACCAACCACATCATAAAATAGGTGTGCAGTGAAGCTTCCAAAGCTGGAGGCAGGCGATGTGAATCTGGCCCTTTAAGGGTGCAGAGGCAGTGATAACTAGCTTCAGTCTGCCTCAGAACCCAAGGCAGGAAGAGCAGGATGTAAGCAGTCCTGGTCATTGACTGTTCAGCAACTAATGCTGTCTTGTCTTTTCTGAGAAGGAACTTTCCTTTATCACTGGTGAATGGGAAATGTACTTACTAGATGAGGTGTGGGCAGCCTGGAGTTCCCTGCGCAGCAGGATAGTACTACAGTGCTGTAAGTGGAGTAGCTGGGTGTTTGCCTAATATTTAGGCTTGATAGGAACCATAAAAAAGGTTTGTCAGCTGAGAAACCTGACTTGCTTTTGCTCTTCATACACCTGCTACATCTGGTTCTGCAAGAAACACTGCCAGCAAAGGGGTTTGATTGTTCACATTTTGTTACAGTGGTTTGATTGTTACACTGCTTAATCCAGTGATTATTCATCCTTTGTGTTAAATATTTGATTAGAATTCTGTTCCCAGGGGAACAGTCTAAAAGGATAAGGAACAGGATGTACTTAGGGCTGCAGCTCTGTCCCAGTGGCAGTCACTTTATAAGTGGAACATCCAAAGTAGGAAGTAGGAACAACTTCCCTCCCTTTCTCTGGTAACGTTTTCAGCCTCTAAGTGGCACTTTTCTGGAAGGGGAGTGTTCTGACTGGTCTTGGGTAGATGGTAGTTGGACCAGCTTCTCATGTCCTGCACAAGCATGTACATCAGTTAACTCTGCGAGCTGTTGGGAAACACAGACGCTTCTTTCTTTATGGGAGAGAGAGAGAGAGTGGTTCTCTATTCACTTCTTGAAAGAGAGGGATTAGGTGTGGGAATGGCGTTAGGGATTTAACCGTGTGGCCTTCCTTGACCATGAAGCTTGCTGCTTTGACTTGCATCTGTAGACGCTCAGCCTTTCCCATACATTGCTCATAGGAAACAGTTGACTCTGCATCGCAACAGAGCTGTGTCTGCAGGGTGCCTTTTACAGCATTGCTTGCAGGAAGGATTGCTGAAGGAGACCAGCCTTCTTGGGTGACTTGCATACGACAGAAGAAATAATAAGTGATGTTTTCTGTGTATCTTGCAGACGTGTGCACATCGCTATGAGAAGAGGCAGTATGTAAACACAGTGCAGGAAACCCGGGATATCATTGGAAGGTGCTATGTGCTGAGCCAGGATCTCACTATTAAGGATGATATGGATAATGGAGTTTGGAGTTTTTGTGATGGTCGTTTGAGAGGCCATGAGAAGTTTGGTTCCTGTCAGCAAGGTGTTGCTGCTACTTTTACTAGAGACTATCATTATATTGTGTTTGGTGCCCCAGGCACTTACAATTGGAAAGGTATGACTTGGCTTCCTTCCTGCCTCCCTTTCCCATTTCCTCTGAGGTTGCTCTTGAGGGTTGCATCCAAAGTTTTAAATTCTAATTTTTTTTTGAGGGGGGAGGGGATAATAGGGGTGTAATGATTTTACCTGCTTTTTACAAAATGCTGTGTTTCTGTATTAAAGTTATTTACTGAATTTTCTTTAAATATCTTTAAGGGAGTATATGAATAGACAATGGAACTTTGCACATATGTACACCAAGTTTTTCCCTTAATAGTCTTAATCTTATGATGGGATTGAGGGCTTACTTTGACATTTCCATACTAGAACAAATCACTAAATTTCTAAAAGTTATTTGACCGGCCTTTTTCTGCATTTGAGCAAATGTTAGGTAACTGCAGTGAGACCGTTGTTTATCCTTCAGTGTTCTCCACTTTATTCTGTGGAAAGCAGTACTTTCCAAATTAAATACTGCAGGGATGCAGGAAGATAACAGAGCAATATGATACTCATATCTAAATCCATGCATAGCCATGTAAAATTTCATGGATAATCTGTCTAAAAGCCGAGTACTCGGTATTATCTAGGAGAGATTTCCAAAACTTACGGAGAAGAAAACATAGATATTCTGTTAGTTTATACTGAGAAGCATCTAAATGGCCAGCTCAGTCTCTTGAAGTGATTTTTCCCGTCACACTTCATTACACCAACAGCTGTAAATTCTTCCCCCTTGAGAACATCTGATCCCCCAGCCATCACATTTTTCCACCTCGTACACCTGTGCCTGCTATCTGAACCGTGCAAAATCGTTGAGTTAAGCTCTGGCACAAGGTGTACTTTAGTGAAAACTTAATCTTCCACGTATCTGTCAACAAATTCTGACCAAGCTGAAACAGCATATTGAGTTCAGACACCATTTTACTTTAATTGCAGGGAAGTGCTAGGACAGTCCTAAGAGCACTGTTCTGTATAATGGAAAAACATGTTTGTGCTTGCTGGAACATTAAATATGCCTGTTGATAAAAGGGAAGCGCACATTTTATTGAACAATAGCTCTATTCCCCTTAAATACCATTTCTAAATATTCTAATATTCTAAACTGTTTGTCATAGCTCAATAGTAATTTTTTTTTTTTTTAATTCCTGTGTACTCACCTCCCTTTTAGGAAACGCTTCATGAGCCTAAGCAGTGTGGGATGAGGGTGGTTTCTGACCATATTGGTTCCATGGTTTTTGAGAATTTTCTTAGTATCCCATGTTCTCCAGATCATGGAATGATCTCTATAGAGAGCAGCATGAGCTTCTGGCACACAGATAGAACAGAGAGAAAACTCTCACCCAGTGCACTGTTCTCTGTTTGTCCCATTTTAACAGCATTCATCATAATTAATATAATTTGGGAACCATTTATCTCTTATTTTTCTCGCTTATCATTCATTTGCTTTTATTTTATCATTTCATTTTTTCAGGGGTGGTTCGTGCAGAGCAAAAGAATCAGACATTTTATGATCTGGGTATCTTTGATGATGGGCCTTATGAAGTTGGTGATGAGAGCCGCCAAGATAAGAATCTAGTTCCTGTTCCAGCTAACAGTTACTTAGGTAGGATTAAATACATATGGTAAATCTCTTTAGGCCTCTTAAGCGTTTGTGATCCCAGCCTGGTGTGATGATACAAAATGGGAGCAGAAGATCTGGCCCTGTAACATGTTAACCATTTTGGATAATTCCCATCTCCCTCCACATTTACGGGCCAGTTTTCAGTGTAAGATGATACTGCTGAGGTGCCTGGAAGAGCTGCCATTGTAATGTGAGATTCAAGAGCTGCGACGAGGAGCTACAGAATCTCAGGGAGTGATTATAGTCACTGTGATGGGTCAGTACAGGGTATGGATCTGTAGTCCTTAGTTACGAGGTCTCTGCTATGTGGTATCAGAAGGTTTATCAAATTCTGAATTTCTGGATGTAGCTGTTAAGACTGCAGATTTTCTCTCCTGGTCGGTGAGTGCAGTTCGTTTATTCTTCAAGTTTTTAAAACTCCAGTGGCCTTTTTACAGACCTTTAAAGTACCTTATAATGTAAGTACTGTTTGTATTTTAATTGTATGTGTGTTGCAGGAGGTGAGCATCTTGCTCTTTGTGCACTCCTGAAAGCAGAAATACATCTTTAGGCCACTGGATCTTTCTGTACACCAGTGAGATACATTGGTGCAGAGAAAAGGCTATGCTGCATTTTTGGAAAGGCCTGAAGTGTAAAGAATCTTTCTGTGCCAGTGCAGATTTCTCTGTGTTGATCCACTGCTCTTGGCATGTGCAACAAATACAGTTTTGGTAACTTGAGACTGGGATTTCTGTGTGAGTGGTGGAAAACCAAACAGATGGGAAGGCATTGCTAATGCAAAAAGTAAAAGTAAGTGAAGAAGAGAGCAAACTTAAAGCTACAAATCTGTTAGTAGAAATAGAACATAAACTTCTGTTAAATATCAGCAGTAATTACTGGACGTAAAAATAATTAAAAAAACCCATTCTAAAAGCTTATGTTAGACAAGCTGATAGCATCTTCTGGTGAAATAAGAATGGGTATGGTGAGGAGTGCTGTGGAGGTAGGTGCCCTTTTTGCAATTTCATAACAAATGCATTTATCTCCTAAATGTAAGTCCTGCCTTTGATTTATCATAATCAAAACCACTTCTAGGCAAGCCAGCTCTTCGCTGGCATTACTGCTCCCTCTGTTTAGACAGTAAGCAAACGTGGTTGGAGGTGCTTTGCTTAACTGTTATTTTTTTTTCTCTTCAATCTTTCACTCATGTTTACAGGTCTTCTATTTTTGACAGCTGTATCTGATACTCATCCAGATCAGTTTGTGTACAAAACATTGCCTCCCAGCCCACAGGTGGACAAATCAGTGGATGTAATGATGAATAGCTACTTAGGTTTGTGACCACTTGAGGTGGCAGCATCTGGTCAGACATAATCTCCAGACCTTTGACATGATCCTCTCCCCTCTAACCCTCTCATCTCAAATACACTGTAAACAAAGCATGTAAAAACAGGGATTCAGATGAAGAGGAGATGGCAAAGTAACCAGGCTTCAGAGAAAGACTGATTTGTCATGCATTTCTCCAAACCCTCTCATCCCCCCCATCCCCAGCTGAGACTCCCTCAGTTTTTCTGGAACTGCCTCATTGTGAAGTGCTGTAATTGAGAATTTTCATAGTAGTGGTGAAGTGTTTCAGAAGGGAGACTCCATCTGCTGGCTGGTATCTTCCTTCCTTGCAATACGTGCAGTTTTGTACTTTGGCCTTTATTGGATATGTTGGTATATGCAGTATAGTCTTTTAACTTGGTTTTTCGTATTTTAAACTGTATTGATTTTTATGAAGAGTATGTAAGACTAAATTAATTTGAACATGTTCTTTAGGGCTGCACTAACTTAATACTGACAATTTCACCATTACTGTGTAAGCTGATTCTCAAATACTGTAGACATCATTCATGTAGAATACTTTGCCTGTGCAATACATTTTGCATGTTTGCAATGGAACAATATTGAATTGTACTTAGGAAGTTTTATAAGAATTTTGCTGGAGGTGAAATACTTGAGCTATATTCAAGTGGTAAGGTGTAGTCATTTCTAAGCTGGTATGTTAAAAAATGATCTTGTATTTGGTGTCCATGAAAAACAGATCAAAGTGAGCAATTAAATACTGTGTTCTGTGGGAGAAATACTGGAATGTAATCTATGGAGGAGTGTCAGCTTGTAAACATGCATCCACCAGTCCAAATAGAGAATTCCCAGCCATATCATACTGTGTTTTAGCCAAAACTTGGATTCCATATACCACTTTAATATAGCATGGGATATTTTTAGTTTCTGTATTAAAATGCAAGCTGTTATTTAGTTTGTTTCTGTTTAATTTCTTTCTTTGTTAAAGGTTTCTCTTTGGACTCTGGTAAAGGAATTGTCTCCCAAGATGAGATGACTTTTGTGTCTGGTGCCCCAAGAGCCAATCACAGTGGAGCAGTTGTTTTACTGAAAAAAGAGAAAAATCAGAGAGCCCTTTCACTGGAGCACATTTTCGAAGGCGAAGGGCTGGCCTCTTCTTTTGGCTATGATGTGGCTGTTGTGGACCTCAACAGTGATGGGTATGGCTGAGGTTAACTCCTGCTGCCTGTATAAAGGAGGATAATGATCTTGCTTATTTCTGCTTTGGTTTTTCACATTGCAACTACAAGGAATGCCAAATCCCACCTTCCATCTTTTGCTGGAGGAAATGGCGGGCACCTTGGAGAACCAGTCAGGCCACAGTTTATGTTTTATTTAAACAACTAGTGTAAACAAAGAAAGAAAGAAGGAACCAGTCTCATAGTCTAAGAAGGTCCTAGAAGACCCTTGCATGCTGCCAAGGGAATAAGCCAGCTTGTAGTGTCACGGGGGCTGTTATTGCTCAAGCAGTTCGGTGTGTGTTTTAGTCTTTGTTCAGCAGCTCTTTGGGCAGCTGATCTCAAGCACACTCTGATCAGTTGTTTTTCACAGTTCTTCTGCAAAAGCCCTGCTTTTTTTCCTTTTAATTCCAAGATGGCAGGACATTGTTGTGGGGGCCCCGCAGTACTTCGACAGAAGCGGCGATATCGGCGGTGCCGTGTACGTCTACATTAACCGGCAGGGCAAGTGGGAAGGGGTGAAACCCGTGCGCTTAAATGGAACCACCGACTCCATGTTTGGACTTGCAGTTGAAAATGTTGGGGATGTGAATCAGGACGGGTATCCAGGTAAGTGGAAAATGCCAACAGTAAAACTGTATGTGACTGTTTTGCCAATGCCAGCCTTAGAACATCCTGCCCTTACTGTGATTGCACACGGCAGACAGAGCATGAATGACTTTAGATGTTGCAACTTACTTTCAACAGATATCGCAGTAGGGGCTCCATATGATGGGTTTGGCAAAGTATACATTTATCATGGATCTAAGAATGGAATAAATACAAAACCAGCACAGGTAACGAAAGAACCTTTCCTATATAATTAGTCTGGAACAAAATTAAAGAAATTATAGGGCTGTCTGTCTTCTCTCTTTCCATTACTATTAGTGGAGTGGTGGGTATGCAACAAAGTCACAGGACCCTTCAAAGATTGCACTGCTGACCAGAAAGATAAGGAATTCTTGATATTAATACACATTTTTATTTCTGGGCCCATCCTGTGGCACCAGTAGTATGTGGAGAAGGAAAAAAGCACGTGGGTATATAAGTTTTGGTATTTTTAAAGTAAATCTGGTGATTTGAAAATAATCAGTTTCTTTGTTTTCTCTTTCACTAGTCAGTTTCTTCTTAAATAAAATATGTTTATGCCTTTTTTTGTTTTGAGGACCACTGTGTCCAGTTTGCAAGGCAAGAATGGACCCTGATTGCACTCCCTAGAATACTGCTAGAATACTTTATCAGTTTCAAGTGTATAGTGCATAAATGCTGTAAATAAACTAAGCAACATTTCTATGGAGATGAGCAATTTCTGGTCCTCACTGCTATTGCAAAGTTAACTTCTTGGTAGAAAGGCAAGTCATCTTGGCACTTCAGTGTCATTTACCTGAACTGAACACAGAGGTCCTATTTCACAGGTTCTTCTTCATGGTTTCTCTTCCCTCTCATTTATTTTTCTGGCCATAAGACAGTTATGTTCACTTGTTACTTATTTCACTTTTATAGCCTTTAAATGTCTGAATTTCCTCAATCTGTTTGCTCTTCAGATTCTTGATGGTGAAAAAACAAACACCAAATTCTTTGGTTACTCTATTGCTGGAAACATGGACCTGGATAAAAATTCCTACCCTGATATTGCTGTTGGTTCCCTTTCAGATTCTGTAAATGTGTACAGGTATTATATCCAGAGCCTTAACTAATTACACCAAGATTTTTAGCTTTTTTTCAAACAATTTGCTTAGTAGTAACATTAAGCTGTTTGTCCTGGAGTGTATAGAAGGTGGAAATTCAGGGTGGGGGGGAGGCAGGAATTTAATAAATTGGTTTATTACTTTGTCCCCCTGTTTTCCTTGAGAAGCTGCCTTGCAGTCAGTTCAGGGTGAGAGGGTGAATGTGGATAGTCCCTGTGAAGGGCTGGTGAGTGCAGTATACCTGTACCTTAGCTTTGCCCCCTGGTAACTTGGATGCCTGTCCTTTAACAGAATTTAGGGGTCATAAGTAATTCCTTTGCCTTAAGGAGAGGTTAACTAATACATTTGCTAGTGCTTTTGTTTGCTGCTGTTATATAATCGAAGTGTGCTTTACTGAAGATGGAACAAAGCAAAACAAAACCAACCCTGCTTCCACAGCTGAGGATCCAAACCAGTGAGGCCTATGCCTTACTGGGGTCCATCAAACAGCAGTGAGGAAACCCTGCAGATAAGATCCTTTGGGATTTCTGTAGCACATGCCTAAATTAAGGATGAAGTCACAGTCTTTTGCAGACCTCTGCTTTTTTTTCAGTTTAATGTACTGTTAAGCTGTATCACTAGTAATGGACAGGAACAGGACTGTCTCATCATCAGAGATGTGAATGCTGCATCAAGTTCAGGTCTTTGGTGGTTGCTATCAGGTCCCAAAGGAGGAGGAGCAGAAAATCCAAAACTGGTTATCTTGATTTTGGGAATGAAAGCAACTCTACTTTTCAGGCAGAACAGCCTTCCCTACAAATTATGGTCCCATCTCTAAGGTGTATGGTATCTGTGTACATAATTGTAATGTTCTTAAATACACTGGGAACAGCACCCAAGAAAAGCAACTCACATGCCTTGTGGAAGAGAACAGAGTAGGTGGAAGAGGAGTTGATCAGATTATTAAGTGTTCTGCTTACTCAAAAGGAGCTTTAATCTTTTGCTGATAAGGGCAGGACAAAAAATTTTATGAAGCTGAGAATAAAAACCTCTAAGGTGATGAACAGTGAAAGGGGTGGCCCAGTTAAGTGGAAGAGGGGCCTTACTGGCTATTTCAAATGAACATTAGATGCTTTCATTTGTTCATTTGTTTCATCAGCTCATTCATTTGTTCATGTGAAATCTCTTGTCCCTTCCAGAAGAGAAGAGAAAGGAAAAGCTGTGAGGCTGAATTATAGTTACAGCCTTCATGCAGAAGAATTAGGAAATGAAAACATAAATTTCCCACAGCCACCTACGCTCTGTGTTAAAGCTTTTGTGAACATCAATCTGAATAAACTTTGGTACCTAGAGTTGTTCACAGGGGCTGAATTACTGTTGGGGTAGAAACTACCCCTGAATTTTCTGTTTTTCAAAAGGGTATAGAGTGACAACCACAACATCACGTTAATGTAGCCTGCTTCCCTGTCAGGCATTCAGTGAAATGGCAGTTGTTCTTTATTACTTGCTTTGCTTATCTTTAAATAGTTTTCTTTTGTTTCTAACCAGTATCAAAAACAAACTGTGTTTCTTGGGGTGTCTTTGTTGCAAATCAGTGCAGGTGTGGAGGTATCTGGGATTCACATGAATTATTTCTTTAATCTTAACAAAAACTACGTTTTTTTTACTCTTTTCATTCCCCATTTTCCCTCAAATGAAGGTCTCGGCCTGTGATAAGCATTAGAAGAAACATTACAGTGCAGCCTGACAGAATTGATCTAAAGAAAAGGAATCCCGAGGACAATAGTGAAATATGGTAAAAAAAAAAAAAATTCTATCAGAAGTCTTGGTGCATTGAGTTTTCTGTTGTCAAAATTCATTCAGTGATGATTTTAAAATGAAGGGATATGACAGTTGTGCAGGTTAAGTAAATGTGTCTGCATGTGATGATTTTGACATCCTGAATTTCTTACATATACTGCGCTAAAGACAGGGTGTGGAATATGTTCTGTTCATAATGTCCACTTTTGAAAATGAATGTCACTTTGCTGCTTCAGACTTTTAATACCAGTATTTTGGCTTGAACAGCTTTCTCTTGAGAAGAGATATAAGAGCAAATGCCAGAAAAAAAATTTAATTGCTTATTAACCATTTTTTCTTGCTTTGTAATTCTGTCTAGTAAGCAGCAAATACCACATTCATAAGACTGATAAGATCAGTCAATGCACTATTAAAATTTTTCAGTCTGTTGGACCATGCCTTATTAAAATTAATATTAATTTCTTGGTACTTTTTACAGGATGGATGTGAAAGCGTGTTTTAAATATATTGCAAACCCCAGAGATTTAAATCCAAACATAAGTAAGTTTTGAAGATAAATATTTTTGATCTGTTTGTCATGTGATTTGTTTTCTTTCTTTCTTTAGAGCTTATCATGGAAAAGGAGTGCTCAGACTGTAGTGACTCATCTCAGACAGGGACTGTCAAATTTAAAATGTGACTCAGTACTAAGGTCAGCTGTTGCACTGTCTGTATTTAGAGCTGTGCTGGTCTTTTAAGCTCCCCTGTACGTGACAGAAACTTTCTAAGTATTATAACTGACAGTGAGCAAATGGCTGCCATACAGACCCAAACCATTGTGCCTCTGTAGGTTACTGTAGCTTTAGACAATAGTTTTAAAAGCCCTTCTTACATATTGTTAGTAAACATTATTTCTAATTGTAGGCTTACCCTATAAAACGGTGTCCTATATTCAGGAAAGTGGTTTTGTGGAAATCTGTAACTGAAATATAAAAAATTGCATTAACAGGAGAAGACTGGAAGACTGTGCCACAATTATACTAAAAAATGTAAGGTACTTATTACAATGCTGCTGTTACTACCTCTTGGAGAACTGTGTAGGATTTTGAGAGGAAATGAGAAAAATTTTAAGCCCAAAGCTCTTTTTTCTCCTGTGTTGTCTTAAGTTTCTCTGTTACTTGTAAAAGCCAAAGGATGTGCCTGAATGAGGTCCTGGTCGTTCAACAGGTCAGCTGCTTCCAGCTCTCAGAGGCTGCTCATGTGTGTCCATTTGTGGGCAGCCTGGCACACTCAGTGCTGTTCCTATCCGTGCAACATTGAACTGGCTCAGTGAATAGATGTGATTAAAATATGCACTGAGTTCAGGTCTATCAAAACATGCCTCAGCACACAACTAGGAGTCTCTAGTCACACTTGTGCTTTCAGTGTTAAAATTAACAGTGTGCCTTGACCTCAGAATCCTACTGGCTCTCAGGTGCCATTTGGGACACAACAGGAATTCTGGACAGCCCAGTAGGGGTATTTACAATGTGGTACCTCAGCCCTCTGCTGGGTCTGCAGCAGCAATTACAGCTCCCCCAGCCAGCTCCACATGCCTGTAAGGGAACAGTGTACTTTGGGAATAACAGGATTTGGTTTAGGAGTTTGCTACAGATTCACTCACAGAGTCCTGGCCCTCGACTGAGGTGGGACAAAACTGACGTAAGTAAAAGTTTTGTAAATAACTGAAAACAGTTTGTGAAGCCCAGCACTGGCTGAAACAATCTTCAAGAATAATGCTGTAAGATTGTATCTGGAGAAGTTATAGTTCATTTTTATAAGGCAATGATTCATTTATTTTGTCACACAGAGATCAACTATACATTTGAAGTGGAAAATGAGAGGCGGCAGTTGGGCCTGCCATCCAGGGTACAGTTCAGTGACCACTCGTCTGATCAGTTTACTGCAAGTACAACCCTGAGGGGACAGAACTCATGGGAGTGTGTGACTACAAAGCTTGTACTGCAGGTAAGGAAGAGGATTTTATTTCTGTTTCATTTAGATCCATAAAACAAAAGAATGCTCTTTTTTTTTTTTTTCTCAGCCTCATGGAAGGAACCTTTGTATATAACTTAAAAGTCACAAGCAATATAAAGCTTCAAAAATAAAACCCCACCACAGTTTAGTACTTTACTATTCCCTGCACATATGCTGCTTCCTCCTGTTGCTTTTCTTGCAAAGTATGAATAAAAGTTGTAGCCAGTGCAGCCGCTCTGGAGCTCAATAGAGCTGAACTGATTTTGAACAATAGAGAGGGACTAAATGCCAGAAATGGAGAGCTGTTTCCAACAGAAGTAACTGTTACAGAATTTGGTGGTGTGACTGTCTAGGAAAAGAATTTTAACCCATGGGTTTTGGAGCAATGAATGGGCAGAACAAGAAAGCTTGGTGTGTGCTCTCTTGACTTGGCTGCTGCCCCTTGAAGGTGGCATTGCTCCAGGAGCTGAACAAACTCCCTCTGTGGCTCAGCAGGAATGAGTCCACCTCCAAGGTTGCTTTTGACCACAGCGAATTAAAGAGCTTGAATTTATGCAGTAGAATCATGGAATGGTTTGGGTTGGAAGGGACCCTAAAGATCATCCAGATCTAATCACATCTTCCACTAGACCAGGTTGCTCATAGCTCAGTCCTACCTATTCTAATTTTACTTTACTGTTGGAGTGTGAATTTTACCTGCCTGAATTACCATCTGTTGTTCCTCGAAATTCCTAATGATGAGAGAAATCATCAGATTGGGAAGCTCAGAAAAAAAAAAGGCTGTGTACTTTGTATTCTTGCACATGGTTAGAAAATGATGGGTTTATATATAGTATCAAAAGCTTATCTTTGTGTTTTCTTCTCTGCACTAGATACTAAGTATGCCATTTAAAATATTTTAGCAGGAAAAAATTAAAGATAAGCTACGTCCCATTCCAATATCAGTAAGTGTTAAAGTTGTTGGCCTGGATTCTCCACCATCCACAAGAAAAGAGAGGGCACTTCCAGATCTTATACCGATTCTGAAATCAAATGACTCTGAAGCAAAGACCACAAAAGTAAGCCATTGATATTACATATTCATATAGATTTGCATATCTATAAGTAATTTTAAAGACTGTAGAAGCTAAATGATGGCCAAAGGAAATAACTGGGGTGGCACTGGACTTGTAACTACTGGCTTATTATTTTATATTTTGTTCTGAACTTATTACAACATGTTATGTGTTTATTTTGCAACAAAAGTGAAGATGATATAGCTGCTATGGTTTTTTTTTTCCTCTCCCCAAGAAGTTTAGGAGGAAATATACTTTTGATTAAAAATGGAAATCCATTGTCTCCTGCTGTGAACACTTGTCCCACATAACAAAATAATGTACAGCCTAATTCTTCCACTGGATGTTATAAGAGCCTTTGAGCAAATGACTGCAGCAGTGATGTAAAAAGGAGAGAATATCTCAGTTAACTAAGTTCTCATTTTGTCAATGCTCATTGAAGAATCAGGCTTATTTCCTCAGTAGAAGGAAGGCATTATTTCATTAGAAATATCCAACTCAGCTTTTCAGTCATTTAAAGTTCTAAATTACCAGCATCAAGGGCTATATCTCACAAAGAAAAACTTGACAGGCAAGAATAGTCAGGTTAAAATCTGAACTGTGCCCAGGAAAGTGTCTCTGAGTTCTGTGTAGATGCTTTATGCAGTGCACTTCAGAAATCTTGTGTTAAGCTACTATCATGTGTCAGGCAGTAAAATTGCTTTGGTTTTATTTAGGTGGAGTTCTTAAAAGAAGGATGTGGAGAAGACAATGAATGTCACAGCAATCTGAAACTTCAGTATCGGTTTTGCGCTAGAGAAGGAAATGAAGACAGGTTCAGTTATTTACCAATGTAAGCACCGATTAATGCATTGCTAAAGTTCAAATTATTAACAAGTGCTTAAAAGAACTTTTAGGAGCGGGTTCTGGGAGAGGGAGCATCTTTTGTGTCTGGCCAACACAGCCCTGTGTAGTAGTACTGACCTGTCAGGGTGAGGAAAGGTGGGAGCGGGGAGGAGCTTGAGAAGAAAAGTGGTACAGAGTCAAATGGATACAAAGTGGCCACAACTGTAGGTGTGGGCTAAAAGAAGTGTTTACTGCCTGAAGAAATGAGATTCTAAACCAGCCTTGCAGTAGTTTATTGTGTGTGGCACTGTTAACTGTTTTGCAGATGAAATTTGACTGTGTGACAGCTCAAGACAGTGTAGTCTGGTAGCGCAAGACAAGCAGTCACAGAGAAATGAGCAGAGCAACCATTTCACTCTAACACACACTCCCAGCACCCCCTGCATCCATCCCCCTACTCCCCAGAGGGCCAGTGAAATTAGAGGGGGGTAAAACATACAGAAGGAGGTGTGTTTACTTACTGTCAGCAGTCAGTCACCTTTAGCAGTGAGTGCCACACCCTGACTCAGAAACCAAAACCATGTGCACTTTACAGGAGAAAAGCAGATCAGTAGATTGATTTGGAGAAAGTTCATCACTATTGCATGTGAGTCAGATGTGAGTGCTGGTTCAAAAATACCATAAACTCTTCATTACTTGAAGAATTTATCAGTCTGTTCTGTCCTATTAACTGCTGGCCACTTTCAAAGATAAAATACTGCTCTGGGGAAAAAAAACCAAACTGTGACTGTTCATGTGTTTATAGCCTTAGAGTAATTGTTCCCTAATACAGGATAATCTATTTGGGTAAACCATAAGAAACAAACTTTCATACATATTTGTTTTCCTAATGCACACAACTCTGTATACTCTTGTTTCTGTAGTGAAAATGACATGCCAGTGCTTGTTCTGAAAGATCAGAAAGATATTGCCCTGGAAATAACAGTGACAAACAATCCATCTAATGTAAAATCACAAAAAGATGGTGAAGATGCATATGAAGCTAAACTAATTGCAACTTTTCCAGACAGTCTGACATACTCTGCATTCAGAGAGATGAAGGGTTATCCCGTAAGTATTTTTAAGAGAAAAGATACTAAAAATTTTAAAATATTTTCAGCATATATTCACTTGTAAACTTATTCTGTTCAACCAGGAGAAACAGCTAACGTGTACTGCTAACCAGATTGGTTCTCAAGCAGAGTGTGAACTTGGAAACCCTTTTAAAAGAAATTCCAATGTAAGTTGCAACTATTTTACTCACATCGTAAGATCTCATTCCTGACTGTGGTTGTGCAAAGTTTCTGTGTATCATAACTGGAAATTTGATTTGGATCTGTCTTTTTAACTCTAGAACTTGATGGTGCATTCCTATAATATTATGTATATTATTATATTTTATAAAATGTTTATATATTTCATTATATTCTTTTTTGTCTAGGTAACTTTTTATCTGATCTTAAGTACCACTAAAGTTAATGTTGATACAACAGACTTGGACATTAACCTGAAGCTGGAAACGTAAGTTTTCTTTGTGTTCATGCACCTGTGCTATGTTTTTATATACAGTTGTAAACATTTTGAATTAATTTATTCCATTCACAAAAGTAATTTAATAGTAAAGTGAAAAAACCACTAAATTTGTAAAATATACACCATTGTTTTCTTTTCATTGTAGAACAAGCACTCAAGTTAATTTGACTCCAATTACAGCCAGTGCTAAAGTGGTTCTTGAATTGCTTTTATCACTCACTGGGTAAGTGTTGCTAGAATAACAAATGGGGGGTCTGGGGACAGTTTTGCTGCAGACTCATATAAATCTAATTATTCTTCTTTCTCCCCACCTGAACAGAGTTGCTAAGCCTTCTCAGGTATATTTTGGAGGTAACATCGTTGGTGAGAGTGCTATGAAATCTGAAGATAATATTGGAAACCTCATAGAGTATGAATTCAGAGTGAGTAATTTAGATTAATGCCAACATCTACTTTTAATCAAATGCACAGCTTCTTGCTTTCTGGACATGAATACTTGGAAAAGTTGCTATATTTCAACTGGCTTTCCTTGTCCCAAAATCTGACTTCCTGATCAGAACATGCAGTCTGACTGTGGACTAGAGCTTCTTTAGGCCTTGATGTTTTACGATCATATTTTGAGGAAGTGACCTGAGTCTGGCTGTACACCTGTTTTTTTGTTCACACACATTCAGTTGTAGGGCATAAAACCCCCTGCAGGCAGGGAACAAAAGTGAGAGCAGAACCTGCCTGTGGCCTGCCCAGGCATTGGCTGGTGCACACAGGCAGTGAGTTGGGACACGTGCTGCCTGCAAGACTGAGCCAGCACTTGGGAACGCTGTGAGAGCTCCTCTGAGTGCGTGGGTCTGTTTGGTCTTCTGCCTAATGGAAGTCAAGGAGAACACTAAGAGAAACTGAAGTCCATCTTAGTCAATCCTTTACTTCCTTCTGTACCCACATGCGTGTGTTAAAGTAGCAGCAGTTAGAGTATCTGAGAACTTGCAATCATGAAATGCAACACTAAGCAAGTAAAGAGGTTGGGAAACAACTTCCAGACTTATGAGAGCAAGATCTGGTTATCTCTGTTTCCTCGTAAACTTGCATTTGTCTCAGTTATTTGCTAACTCTAAATTGGAGTTGTTGTTTCACATTAAGATAGATTTCTAAAAATCAACAACTAAAAGTTTGTTAGGGAATTTTAATCCTTTCATATTTAAACCCCATATTTACTTGCTACCGAAGTGTGCTAGTTTTAGTATATGCTTTGGTTTTGTACTGCTTTGACTGCCTTTCATTTGATTTAAATTCCATGTTAGCTGCATGCTTAAAGCTTGTCCAAGTTAATAATGCTTTCAAGAATAAAATCCCTTTAAAAAGTATTTCACAGTTTAAAGAATGTTTGTTTTAACAGGTAACTAACTTGGGCAGACCACTGAAGACATTTGGCACTGCTTCCCTGGACATCCAATGGCCGAAAGAAATTAGTAATGGCAAGTGGCTGCTTTATTTGATGAAAATAGACTCCAAAGGCTTGGAAAAAGTCTCCTGTCATCCTGAGAATGAAATCAACAGTTTGCATCTTATGGTATGTCAGCCTGTCTTCTGTTCATGAATTGGTACAACATGAGAGCACCCCACAGCAGATGAGAGTAGGGAATATCAGAGCTTGCCTCCAGAAGGATTCACTTTTTATCTTAAGAAGCGCACAATTACAGTACATGAACAATGTCTCAATGATTAAGCTTATTAGGAGACTTCAGAACAGCTAATGAGGGTAATATGCTAAAGGATGAATGCTAGTGCCATGGTGACTGTTTTTGCAAAGGGCACTGCTGGCATATGCTCTTATACAGCATGAAACTACTGATTGCTCTAACAAATTTCATCAGCATTATTGAAAACTGTTGATTAATTTAAAAAATCTGAGTTCTTAATCAGAAAAAAAATATAAATCTATAAAAATTTGTATAAATAAGTGTAAACATCTCCCCAGCCTGGGGGAATTCCATGTACTATTTTTTAAGACAAAGATCTTGGACTTAAATTTACTTATTTACAACAAATATATAAAAAAAAAGAATGTCTCAAGCAGTTTTCATAGGCCTGCATTGTGCCTATCTAGCAAGATCTTTTTCCTGCAGTCTGAGCCTTTTTTATTTTTTTCATATAATCTTAAAATCACATGGGAAGAATTTTATTTTCCACCATTAAAACTGCATGCACATAAACCCATTCTTGTCAGGTCACTGTATTAGTTAATATAATTTTCACTGAGTGCAATTACTATACAGTTCAAAAAACCCTGCATCTACATCTACTGGCCTTAGCACCACCTTAATCTTTTAGCATAGTACCATTAATACCCTTTATCTAGAACAAAAATGGAGATAGCATTGAAGGCTTTATAAATCTAAACCACCCCTTGCCCTATTAAAATAGTCAGTTGGCCTTTCTTTAGGTAATCTCAAATTTTAGTAGTTGTCCTGACTCCACTGTTAGCAGTAAATATAGGTAAATAGGGGTATATGATGATGTCACTCATATGCTGATTTTGGAGGAAGAAAACTCTCACTGAACTCTAGTTTCTCTGCTTGCATGGGGTTGGAATCAAACGATTCTTTAAATAACTATTTTTTTTTTCTTTTAGGAATCCCATAACTCTAGAAGGAAGCGTGAGGTTGCAGAGAAGCAGATTACAGACAGCCAGGCATTTTCTTTATTTGCAGAAAGAAAATACAAAACCTTGGTAAGCATATTGCACAAACTGTAGTCTTGGTCAGATACGTCTCCCTGCAGTTGTAGGAGGGCTTTTCTGAGTTTATCAGGGTGAAAGAATTTATCTCTTTACCTTAGTTTAATCTTCTATCCAAGTATTGAATGCTTTTAAAATGTAAATTGTCTACTGATGAGGGAGAACTAGGAAAGAATATCTGCATTGTTATCTATACTGATATAAACAGGTAATAGCATCTTCATCGTATTTTCATCTTGCTGTTCTTGCACATCAGGATGATGCATCTAATCCAATTTTTAATCTTGGGGTGACATTTAAACGATCTGTGGGGATGTGATCTTATTTACATGTAGAAACTTGTAATTGCAGGACTGCAGTGTGAATGCACGCTGTGTGGACATAAAATGTCCCCTGAAGGGCTTTGACAGCAAGGCATCTATTGTGCTGCGTTCCAGACTATGGAACAGCACTTTCTTAGAGGTAAGTCTTCTTACCTGCCATTTTTGAAAGGTCAGAGTTCTTTCCTATTCTGTGTCTAATATCCATATTTTATTTTGGAACAGGAATACTCCAAAATGAATTACCTGGACATTCTTGTTAAGGCTTCTATCAGTGTTCCTGCTGCAGCTAAGAATGTTAAACTCACAAATGAAGTTGCTCAGGTAGATTCAATGTTTAATGCTAACTACATGTTACGGCTGTGATGGTTCCAGCTTATCTTGAAAGACCAGGAAACAAACAAATAGAAAAAAAATAGCTTAAAGTCTAACTTCTTAACTGAGTTTTGAATTATTGAACATTTTTACCTTTAAGTAAATTGAAATTATACTAGTAGGACTTTTTCTTCAAAAACATTTTGTAGAACATCTTGTTAGAGAAAAGATAAGACTGTATACATTGCAGATTTATCATTAAACATGGAGCTTTTGAAATGCTCTTTCCATCTTCACATGTTTTCTGTCCTTTAGGTGCGTGTTACTGTCTTTCCTGCAAAATCAGTAGCCCTTTATACAGGAGTACCTTGGTGGATCATCGCAGTGGCTATTCTTGCTGGAATACTGATGCTTGCACTCTTGGTATTCCTGCTATGGAAGGTGAGTTTTTATTCATCTGGCTATTTTTTATTTCATGATCTATAACTGACAAGATAGCAAACTAATTAAGCAAATTATTAAGTATTTGGGTCTCAAAATAGGGCAGAACTACCCAAACCATACATTATTAGTTTTTCAATTTTGCAGCATTTGGAATGAAAATGGTTATATGGGCAGACTTGTTATGTAATTTTTCTGTTTTCACATCCTCAAAAGAAAGTATTTTGAGCTCTGTGCAAAACTCAGGACAAATGTTCAGAGACCACAGCTGGATACAGCCAGTGGGAGCCTCTGCAGTTAGGTGTAAAACTTCATGTGAGCTGTTTCCAACTATTTTAGCAGGGCTATGTTCTCATAACTTTAGAAATACCACTTAACTGATTGTAGATGAAAATAACAAAAAGATACAGTAATAATACACAGCCAAGTATGTTGGTGAATTTCTGTGGTATGGGCCTTTAAAAATTATTAGAAAGCCTAAAGATGTAAAGAAGTATAGCTAAAGGCTAACAATTTTCAAGGTGTAGGCACTTAGTATTTGCTATTATGGGATAGCAAAGAAGGTTATTAAGAAAGAAGAAGTGAAGAATATCTTGTCACTTTTTTCTGGCAAAACTGCAACAATTAGCTTTGCTGAGGAACTACTATTTGCTGCAGGTTACTTCTCATAGGATAGTTCTGACTTCCTTATTTTGTAGTATATGCCCAGCTGCTCCTGCATATGTTCTGATGGATTAATACTTTGGGTAGGCTGTTAGGCTATAACTACTGGTGTTTTACTGAACATAATACACGCATTCTTCACACACACACACACAATGTAAAACGCTGCTTTTGATGATAAATACTGTCCTGTTTCATGAAGGACAAACATACTGCAAAGACAGACACATAATGGGTTTAAGATAAAAACTTGTGTGGAACAGGTCAAAGCAGTAATTGTTTTCGTTCTACCCTGTCCCATGCACTAGTCCACAAACAGGTGTTTCTCTACAGGCTTCTTTCTGCTCTTCACAGCCAGCTTTGGTTGATATGGACATACTTTATTGTAGCTTTTTTTAAATCAAAATGCCTCTAAATATTGTGAGGTGATTCTGTTATTCTGTTAGTTACTTGAGTTATTCTGTTATTTTATAGATCAAGTTAGTCCAAGAAGTTCCCAGATCTGGAAACAGCTGAGTTCTTGTGATTTTAATTTTTCAGTTGGCCTGTGAAGGGGCTAAGGAGAAGACAGTTCACAGAGTTAACTTGTCAGTGTTAATAGGTTTGACTTCTTCCAGTCCACAAAAATTGACTAAATACCTTGCTTCCTTGTAGTGTGGTTTCTTCAAGAGAAATAAGAAAGATCATTACGATGCCACATATCACAAGGCTGAGATCCATGCTCAGCCATCTGATAAAGAGAGGCTTACTTCTGATGCATAGTATTGATCTACTTCTGTAATTGGTAACTGATGATATTTTTTCATTTTTAGCTGTGGCACATGCTATGGTTGCGGTGGCTAACTGTGAAGCTTTTTCTGCATTTGTTCCATTAACTTTTGGATTTCAAAATATTGTACTTGCTTGCTCATGCTGTTGATAGATTTTCAGCTTTTGGTGCATGTGAACACACAGAGGTGTTTACCTTGGTCTAAAACGCTTCTTGTTTATTTCTTTAGAAAACATGTTGATCTTTTGCAATGGGGGTTAGTCTTTTTTTAAATTTATGTTTTAACACTACAAGTGGGTCTTCCAAGACGATAATCGACACTGCAGAGTTAAAATGTAAAGATAAGACTACATGGATGATATATATATGCTTTACTAACCTTTAGTGCATGCTAAAAGGTACATGTTGCTTATAATGAGGGGGCTTTTCACAATGAGAATTTACTGCTGTGGAAACATCTGTTTTACTTGAGTTCTAAGGTACACTTTTCTAGGAACACACTTTGCTGAAGCTACTAGATGCAAGCAATCTTTATTCAAATTAAGATATCACATGCTTTACATTATATCAGTAAGTGATGCTTGGAATCGAGGTGGGGAGGAATTGTGAATGAATTATGTCAAAACCATGTCTAATGAAATCTTAAATATGAGATGGCTACAGATTTGGTTTATGCTTACTGTATATATTTTTTTTAAATTCACTTCCACATAAGTTCTAATACTAAAAGAAGCCAAACTACCAACCAACCAAAACTAAAAACCCCAGCACTCTAAATGTTATGAACAAAACCTTGCCACTTTATTTCCTTACCCCCAGCAGTATCTAATGACAGCTGGATGGCACATCATCTCTTAACAGTAATCTCGACCTCAGTGATCTTAAAGCATGTAAAGCTGAGTGCCTACTAATCATCATCTCTGTAACATTGTAGCCATAGATCCATTTTGTTTTGAAAATTAATTTCAGTCCATTCCTCTGTATTTAAAATCAGTTTTTATAGTGGCTTTGAATTAAAAATTGCGAAGTGCAAATAAGCTGGATTTCATCTAGGGTGTGACTTCCCATGGCAAAATAAGCAAGACTCATGTTTCTAACACTGCATGTGTGTAGTTAGTTCAGGTGACTATAGCTGAGATGGTACTTTGAAAAACAAGGCCTTAGTGTAACTTTTCTTGAAAAGTTATGGAAATCTTTCTGTAGGTTTTTAAGGGTAAATCATGTCACCATGCAGGAAGACACTGAAGTACATACTTAGCTTTGATTCAGAAGAAGCAACTTTACTGAATTGTATTTACTTCTTTGTGTAGCAGTAAATGCTCTCATTAGGTGCATGAACAGTTTTGTACCAGAGGGAATCTTTTTAAGGTATTAGATGACCACCATATGGTCAGACCTTGCCATTTGTCTTCAACTGCTGCTGGAACAACTAACGTAAACCCGCTGCCTCACATTTTTACAGCTATGCTATGTTTTTGGCCTACATATTTTTTTTTCTCCAATTTTCTTACCTGTATATTTGTGCAAAGGAAGAATTTACTGCTTCTATAGTTGTAGTACTTGGGCAGCAACTTAAACCTAAACTGTTCTTTTTCTTCTCTGCCCCAGTGTGGGTTCTTCCGGCGTTCCAGGTACGAAGACAGTGTTCCCCGCTATCACGCTGTAAGAATTCGAAAAGAAGAGCGACAGATCAAAGATTGGAAAAACAAAGACCTTGAGACAAAACAGTGGATCACAAAATGGAATGAAAACGAAAGTTATTCTTAGGGGAAAAATGCTTTTCATCCACAGAGTTCAGATAGAGGTTAAGGTTTTTCATAGTGGAATACTGATGGAGTTAGACCTATGAACACTACGGACATTCACCATTTGATTGTAGATATTACTACGTATACTGAGGCTTTTATTTGCACAGTTAAAATTGCTTCAACAGACTTTATTTGCATTATTTAATTTCCAGACTGCCTCTTTCCCTGCTTAAACTTAAGCCAGACTTTAGAAAATACTATGTTGATTTGGGGTCTTTTCTGCAAAATATGCAAAACCACTACAGCAGACCTTTTCCTGTGATCCTGGCCTTCTTTCTAGGTATGTAAAGAATACATGATTAAGGTCAAGACAGGTTCTCCATCCTTCCCTCAATGCATAGTGCTTTACAAACACACAGTGGCCTTAACACACTTTGTTCAAGTATAACTAAAGACCTCAAGTCTGCTTTAGTCATAACCTTTACCTGCTGCAGTAGTTAGGGCTTAACAAAAAGCATCACCTTAAATTACATGTGCAATGGGTCATGTTGCTTGATTGTTTTTAAATTTTTTTTTAAAGATCAGATTATGTGATTCTTGCTCACAACAAATATACACAGGTTTTTTTTAAAAAAGAGAGGCTTGAATACTAGATGTACTTTTTGTATATATATTTTAGTCATTTTTGTATTTATTTTTATTACAAATCATTGTCTTTGACTAACTGTTAGGCCAAAGACTTAATTGAATTTTCAAATCCACTGTGTTTTTGAACTTCAGATTATGAGACCTGAGGCTTTCACTGCATTTTAATAAGTCACTGAAGGTGCCAATGCTTTCTAAAAATGTAAATATTTATGCCAATAATGTGTATGGGGGTTTTCTTTTCCTGATACTTGTAACTTTATGTGTTTTAACATCAGGTTTTGTAACATGATTTGTATATTATTGCAGACTATTTAAGGATTTGGACTCCAAGCAGAAGTTAGGGGTTTAGATACGTTTTATACTTGCAGCAAGAATGTGAGTTCTCTGAAAACAGCTTTCCAGCTTCCTAAGGACTTCCTGTTTGGCAAAAGGCATTGACTACTGCAACTGTTATACAGCACTTGAAGGAGTCTATAGATGCCTCACTTACCTTAACTGTGTGGATCTGAGCTGATCCACACTGAGACTACTGAATCATTTTGAATACCTGAATGTTGATAAAAGTAGAACCATGATGTTTTTTATCAGTAATCTAGTTATTGTAACATAAGTGATAAAATTATTTAAAGAGTTTACTTTTTCACCCATGTTCTAAAGCATTGGTACTATTTAGTTCACAGTTGTTTATTCCATGTGAAACAAAGTTCTGCTCAAAAAGTGTGCATGTTAATTACTTGTCATTTGAACTATGCAAAAAACCTCTTGGTACTTTTTCCCCTCGTAGGGTAAAAACTGCTAGGAGGACAGTTGTCAAGTGTCTTATTTTTACTACTAACTTTGAACTTTTTAGGTGACCACACCTTCATACTAAAGTTAGAATTAATTTACTATGCTCATCTTTCTTAACACTAAATAACCTCAGTATGTTATGACCCTGATTTTATGAACGTTTACATATGAATTTAGATGTTACCCAGTGTTTGAGCTTTTAAAATTCTAGCTTATTTGCTGAAAGGCTCAGCAGCATCAGAAGCTGGGCTAATCAAGGGCTAAGAAGCTTGGCAAATACCCCTGACTCCAAAAGCAGATTGTGGCCCTCACCTAAGAACATGAATGTCTTAGTAGTGTTAAAGTGAAAGTTGAAAAATAAGTCATGTCACTGGTATACATTTATCTCAAACTTTCATTATACCAGCTAACAATGCTACATCATTCCATGATTAGAAATTACCTGTGGATATTTGTATAGAAGTGTGAAATAAATTTTTTTTTTTTTTAATTAAACATTGTCTTGGTTATAGTGATTTTATCATACTTAACTGAGGTGGCCATAGCTAAGTTCAGTAGAAGAATATGCTGAAACAACAGCTCTAACAAGTTCTCTGATTCTCTGTATTGCCACAGCTCTCGATCCTGCCTGACGCAGAGAGGCCGAGAAGGAGCTGCAGGAGATAAGGCACAATCTCGTGCCTGCAGGCAGCTGCTGCTTGATGCAGTGCCAGCACTGGTGGGGGTCAGGCAGAGCCTGGCAGACCTCCAGGTGTCAGCTCCCAGCAAGGCACCACTGCCCTCTCCTCGTGCCGTGCTTGCACTCACTTCCCCGGGGACCTTCAGTGCCAGCAGCCTCCTAAAACTTGTCCTAACTACTGCCAGAGAGTATTTGAGTAAGTAGGGCAGACGGATACCTCCCCCAGAGTTGGTCAAGGACTTCACATAGCTGTATTTAGCAGTGAAAGTTTGATACTGACAGTCAGTAACGTAATTGCAGGACACAGCTTTGAGTCCACCAAAAAAACCCCACAGAAAAGCCAAAAATAGGTAGGGGAAAAAAACACCAAATCCAACA
Source organism: Scytalopus superciliaris (assembly GCA_013400415.1). Lineage (NCBI taxonomy): Eukaryota > Metazoa > Chordata > Aves > Passeriformes > Rhinocryptidae > Scytalopus > Scytalopus superciliaris. Next base: position 138,959 of record VXBX01007910.1, read on the forward strand.
GAGAAAGTGTAGCTTACCCCCATTTTTAAGATGTCGGCCCTCACAGAATGCTATGCTCACCTTTGCTGAAAGGCCTTTTGATGTAACAAAGCCTGAAGATAAGGGTTAGCTGGGTATGTGCTAGGCCAGTGTTCTGTTGTGGCCAAGAAACTTCCAGGACTAGAACCAGAGATGGAGCATGTCAAAGATGTGAACTCAGCCTGCTTTTATTGAACAATTATTCTCGTTTATGTAATGCCCACAAACGTGTCTACAACAAGGCAAAATATGAACTGGGAGAACAGTTAAGTAGCTGATCATAAGGTTTAGTACTAACATAGTATATTAGGCTTTATGTGCCATGTATACCATACACACGTAGTACTATATGTAGTATATACTATATATACAGTGGTTACAGCACTAAAAATAGTGTATGTATATACTATGTGTATATGTACATATACAGAACCCACATTCCAATGCTAATCATCATCACTGCAGTGTGTCTTAACATCAACAGACTACACAGAACCAGAAAGCTGCTTGTGTACAAACAGCTGAAATAACTTCTCCCAGCCCAGAGTAGGCGAGGGTGGCAGCAGTTGGTTTGCAAAACCCGGGAGAACAGGCTGTGATGAAACAACCAGGCAACTGCAGCTGGCATTCTGAGCCAGCAGAGGCCTGTGGACATGCTGGATGTGCTTCAGCTGGCCTGCCAGACAGCAGCCTGTGCGTCAAGAAGAATGGAAGCAGTGTATTTCCCTACAGGGACTGTGTAAGCAGTTGCTTCAGTTTTTTTATCCCAGTCCTCAAACATATTTAAATGTCTGTTTCTCTTCCCAGGCTGTGGAGTCCTAATTCATAACAGCTTCATAAGCCTTGCTGAGTCCTAACCACAACCCTTGTGAGAAAAACACAGCTGCAGAAACAGGCTTTAAACCCTTTAAACATTGTCACTGTACAGGGGTTGGGGACCCGCAGCTTGCTTTTTCCATACTGCAAGATAGACCTCCTTTCCTCCTCTAGCTCTGCAAAATGGTTGTTTGCAAGCTGCACCTTTCCGGGGCCATGCTCGCCTCACCCCAGAAGGCAGGCAGAGAACAGAGGTTTTCCCAGGAGGAAGCGTCCCTGCTCCTGCTTAAGAACTGCAGAGCAACATATGCCCCCCTCAGCACTGATAAACAGTGCTAACTATGTATTTTATCTCTCAATCTCTGTGTCTTCAGGGGATAGGGGAAGAAGGGACAGAAGAGCCAAAACTCCTGCCAGGAAGTAGGAAATAACACAGCTGGTAAGTTAATTAAAATACATGTTTGCAGGGCATTGCTTGGTCACTTGAAGTGGAGGGGTTCAGTGGTTAACAGCACAGAGCTGAGAGGCACATCATTGCCCGTGGGTTTCTGTGTCTGGGGTCTCCCTTTTGAGGCACCAGGCTACCTGATACCAGCATCGCTCTGTGCCAATGAATCTGCCTGGTGGAGATGACAGCCTAATGCCAAAAATTTCCTTTGCACCTTTACTGCACTAAGTTTATCAGAAATGCTTGTCATCACCCTTAACTGTCCCTTTTTGTTGACATTCTAGATAGTTCCACCAGAGCAGGGCAATAAACTGTTAAATACGCTGTTTGGTACCTCACATGTTGCATTGGCATCCCAACAGCCAGTGAAGTGATACAATGTGATCTGCGGTCCGAGTGATTTTTAGCCGATACCGACACGTATTGTGCTCATCGCTGACAGACCGGGAGTTTATCTGTAAAGCCAGAAGCCCTATTTTTCCCTCTGTAATTTTTTTTTATCCCCTTTTTTTCCTGACAGCTGAAACAAGTCCCCGCCCATGCGGCAGGTGGGCCGGAGGGGCGCTATTAAGGAGGCCGCGGCCGGAGCCGCGCCATGAGGCTGCTGCGCGCCCTGCTGCGCTCCGCCGCCCCGGGCAGCGCCTCGCCGGGCACCATCCCGCAGCAGGTGGATTTCTACTCCCGCTTCTCCCCCTCGCCGCTCTCCATGAAGCAGTTTCTGGATTTCGGTGAGTCCCCCCGCCGGTGCCGCTGAGCAGCGCCGCCCGGCTCCGCTGGTCCCCGTTCCTGCCGTGCTCTCTGGCAGGGAAGGGCCTCCCTTCCTTCTGGGACAGGGGAGCCCAGTTGGCTCCTTCCCGGAGACTGGAAGTGTGGCAGGGTTGAAATCCGGCTGAGCACTCCAATTGCTGGCAGCACCCGTGCTGGGGCGCGGGTGGGACAGCTGTGACAGCTGGCGGGGCAGGAGCGGTGCTGGCAGCGTCACCCCGGACACGTGAAACGCTGAGCCTCGCCTGGCTGCGAGTCAGCCCTTCTCAGCCCCTGCCCTGCACAGGCACTCAGGCTGTCCTGGCTTAGAAGGCGTGTGAGAGAAGGAGCAGGAGCCATCCTGCAGGATTTGGAATCTAGCGTTGAAAATTATTGACTCGGTAGTAGGATACGTGGTCTTATATTCTGCACTAAAACCACCCGTAATGCTTCCAGGTTTGACTGTCTGCTTGGAAACAAAAGGGATCGCAGTAATTGTTCTGTTCTGCCTCAGTGCAAAGCCGGCACAGAGAAAGGTTGTGTAAGTCACACTGAGAAAACTTTTCAAAGCTTGAGGTTGGAGCCATTCCATAATACATTCCGTTTCTGTACCCAAGGCACTCTGGTGTGCATAAATACCTTCATAAATGTTGCATATAAACATTAAGTAGTTAATAGTTGCATTGCTTGTTACATTTTTGTAAGTAAAACATAACTGGGAATTAGTCATACAGCTCCAGCCTTTGTGTAAGTAGGAAGACTTACAAAGAAAACTTTCTTTGACCTATCTGCCATCACTCCATCCATTTATTCAACGTTTCATTCATGGCAGTGAAATGTATCCAACATTTTAAACTCTGGATTCATGCAGGAACCCCACCATAAGTTCTGTGGCTACTATACTTTTAAACGAAGAATCTTGCAATTCAGAGTTTGCTTTGACCTGTATTATTTTACCACTATATACTGATAAAATAATACTTTAATGTTGATTTTCAAGGCACACTATTCCCTTGTGTCAAAAGACAGGATACTTTTTTGCTGTTAGTACCTGAACATAAGGTAAAAATAATTTTGAAAACGTTTAAATGTTTTTTTCTCTCTTTTGCTTAATCACAGGTAGTAAAAACTAATAACAAAGGCAAAAAAAAAAAAAAAATAGAGTGCTAGACTGAGTATTTGTCTGTAAGAGATTCTGTGGCCGTTATAATCTGATGGTATTTTCATTAGGGATTTTTTTTGGTCTCCTTTCACTATAATGAGAGCATTCAAAGAGGAAATAATAAAATCTGATAATGCTAACTTTAAAAAATGAATATTAGGTCTGGCTCATACATCAGTCATGCCGGGTTTATAAGCCCACAGTAATTTCTGTAGGAGTCTTATCCATACTTTGCCTGGATAGACTGTAGCTGCACAGGAGAGTCATTTTCTCATTCAGTGAAGTCCTGCCCTAAACTGCCTTCCATATTTGACCCAGGACTGCAAAAATATGGCCTCCAGATAAAAACATTATTTTATGGAATGTAATTTTCTGAGTATATGAGGCATTTAAAGCTTATATTTACATTCTAATACCTTCAATCTGACTCGTTTGTGGAATTTTACCCAAGAAGAAGGAAAGGCCAGCAACAGTCATGCCTGAAATGCAGTCTGACTAGGGAGAATGAAAGGTTTCTGGGCAGAGGTCATATGTAGACAACACATAATACTGCTAAGTGCCACTGGGGAGGAATTTCTTGTAAGCTATTCCAGTTTTCATTAAGGTAACTGACATTCTTTCATCAGTGTGTGACTTTCATCACAGTTTATGATGTATCTGAGTCTGGATGCTTTAAAGTAAGCTACTCCATTTCAATTTGGTGAAGATTTTTCCTGTTTAAGACACTCCCAGCTTCCTTTTTGCTTCCACGTCCCTTCCTTTAATCTTTTTCCCCAGCTCCCCCTTGCCAGATGGAAGGAGTGAACTGAGCAGTAATACCAGAGTTAAGTTTTAGGAGACACTTGTGAAACACCAAACCTGAAGTATGTACTTCAGTGCAGAAGGTGAACAGGTTAGTAAGTTCAGATGCTGTTTACATGACAGTCTTTAAGTCTAGAAAGACATCTGGCTGAGAGTGAAATACAGCATTTCTCAGCCTCTTCCCCACACTGCACCCTCCTTTCTCACCTAGGAAAACAACCTTTGTGGGAGTGAATTTAGGATTTGATTTTAATAGCCACATATAATTGCCACCCACACAGATGACATTTGTCTTTATAAAAGGGCAGGTCTGTTATCAACAGGTGCAATCACTTCTAGCTTTTAAAAACGTAAAAAAAATTGAAAAGTAAATGCATTAGAGAACTACTATCCCAAAGGCTAATCACAGTAGCTCTCCTACTTTCATTTCTTTATCAGTATTCGTGTGAATTCATTCATCTGTCTTCTCTTCCTGTAAGACAGTGAACTTAAACTACAACAGATTTAGTTGAAAATGAGATCACAATTACAGGATTTGTTTTCTGAAAGTGTTCTAGTATGTGCTACTAGTAATTCAGTAGGGCCAGTGATCAAGAGCAGGATGTATAGGACCATGGTGCTTTCTTAAGCACCCTTCCCATAAATAGTTTCCTGCACTGGTATAATTTGCTTTTCTGACATACTCAGAGTGCCATACTGTTTGATCAGTGCTGGTTAGTCAGTGTTCACTGCAAATGAAATTAACAATATGCATGGATAGAAGCCATGTATAGTATTTAAAGTTGAATAGTATGGATCTGCAGCTATTGCATTAGTTTCTCTTTGTGTATTGAAGATTCTCCATACACCTACAGGACTGGTAGTTACAATATGAGATAAATTTTGAAATAAAAATGGGCTGCTGCCATGAAGGAAATACTGGCTTACCAGCCTGGCCAAGTCAGCTTTAAAACTAAGGCACAGGCCTCTTATGCAAGAAAGTAAGAGTTTGCGTCGTTTTCTGTCGTAAGTATTGACTTTATTCTGTCGTCATACATTTATTTTGGTCTTAGGATCTGAAAATGCTTGTGAAAAGACTTCCTTTATGTTTCTGCGACAAGAGTTGCCTGTGAGATTGGCAAACATAATGAAGGAAATAAGCCTGCTTCCAGACAACCTTCTGAGAACACCTTCAGTTCAGCTGGTGCAGAGCTGGTAAGAACAGTGACATTCCTTATCTTTAAGGGTGGCCTTCTGCATATACACAGGTTGGAGGAACTCTTCTACTGAAGGAACATTTCATGTGCTTGTTACATGAACATGCCTTATTTAAAGTGAGATACTAAATATCCAATGTGATACAGATCAGAAACTAAATTTACAGACTTGGAAAAAACCCTTTAGGAGCAATTAGATAATGTGTGAAGGAATTAAAAATCATTAAGTATTGCAGACACGTATGAGAAGTCAAAAATATTTTTTTAATTTTTTTTTTTAGGCAAAAATCCAGCAGAACAACGTTTAATAGGGGACTAACCTAAAAATGAAGAGGCTAGTTGAAGAAGCCAACAGAGGCAGACTAAGGCATAAAATGCTTGCAAAACAGAGTAGAAGCCATTTACAAGACAGGTTATTGCACATTGATAGTAAAAATGTAGAAGATATGAGGAAAGCAATAGGAAGCTCCGGAAGACAAAACATAAAATTCTTTGAAAAGTAAAATTCACTTTCAGATAAGGAATTTACACGTAAGCATAAACTTGTTAGATGAAAGCAAAACAGAGATTGCTTGGCAACAGCTAAAAGAGCAAAGGTATCTGGAAAGGCTTAGTTAAGAGAACAGAAAATCTGCCAGTGAATAAGTGGGATTGATTAGATGACTGAATATAAAAAGAGCTATCAATGAAAAGGAAGGCTCTTAATGAAACACAAATAATCACATTTTCATGATACTAAATGACATCGATCAAATGGGAAAAGAATTCTACTCAGACAAATGCAAAGTAGAACACAGGCAGGATTCTCATCTCCCTGTATGCTTGCTTGCTTACAGTGGAAAAAGAAATTTTGATGCTACTGGGAGTATTTTTCTGAATATGTCAGTTGATGGGCAAGAAAGAAAATAGTGTTAGGAACTAAGTAACAAATGGGGAGGAATATAATTGTACCACTGTGTTAGCCCATTATTCCTCTGAATTACATGCAGTTTTAGTCACTCCATCCTGAACAGAAAAGACCAAGGGGGATAATCAGAGGGTTGGAACAATTTTTACGTGAGGAGAAACCAAATTGAATTCTTCAGCTTGGAAAATACGGGTCTAAGGAAAGAGATGGCAGAAATACTGAAATCATGAACAAGCTGGAAAGATTTTTCCAGTAAGAGGAACTTGCTGGGGCTGCAAATAAGTGATCACCCACTGGGTTTAAAAAAATACAAAGATAATCTTTTATGCATTCTAATTAAATTGTGGAGTTCATTGATCTGCAAATTTTGGAAGAAACGTCATGAATAGATTCGAAAGAATCTAACAAAATTCACAGGGGATAGGTACAATAACATGGAAATAAGCAACCTTGGAAGATCACAAATGGCTAACCAAAGAGATCTAGGGAGACATATTGGAACTGGTCTTTGTCCTGTTTCTTTCATTGAAAGGTATGTCCAGAGTCTTCAGGAGATCCTTGACTTTAAGGACAAAAGCTCAGAAGATTCAGGGGCTATTGACAGGTAAGGATTTGCTGTCACATATGTTAATATTTTGTTACTATTATGTGGAAGAACTGGCAAGAAAACAATAGGTTAAGAAAAATTTCATGTATGTCAAATCTTTACATAAGAATTGCAGTAATGTCACCCCCTGTCCCTAAAAGGAGGGTACAGTAAAACAGGAAACAAAACACTTTAGCATCATGTCATTCTGTAGAGTGGCTTTGGTCAGTGTTGGCTGATCATAACTGCCATTTGACAGACATAGGATGTTCTGCATGAAAATGGTGGCATGGTTTTCTCTTTCTCTTGGCACTAATCAAGATAACAAATAAATAATTTTATAAATAATCAAAATAGTTGATGACTGATTGCTTCAGTGCTAGTCCCTGGAAATATGCTGTAAAGACTGACCTGTCTTCTTACTGCAATAGGCAGACCTGATATTTTTGTAGGCATGTGCTCTGTTTGCTAGAGTATTAAATTCCCCTGAAAGTGAAATATTAACAATGTATTAATTTTAGTTTTACAGACACTGTGATAAAAATCCGGAATCGGCACAATGATGTAATTCCTACAATGGCTCAAGGAGTAATAGAATACAAGGAAAGCTTTGGCATTGATGCAGTGACCTCGCAGAACGTGCAGTATTTTTTAGACCGTTTCTACATGAGTCGCATTTCAATCAGAATGCTCCTTAACCAGCACTGTAAGTGTCAGTGTTGAAAGGAGGGGAAATGATACCTGTACTATGTCAAGTGTATTTTCCTTTAAGTGCTTAATACATAAATACGACTTAGGAGTACACCATTTGTCTTGCTATTTATAAACTCATTCTTAATGCAATTCCTAAAATATTTATTAATACTAATCTTTCAGGTATGTTGAAGACTGGAATTATAGGCTGCCTATAAATTTTTATTTAGCAAAAATGAAGACACAAACTAAAATTAGAAAATTATACTGGTTATTAAGTAATATTTTCTTTTTTTGGCAGCTTTACTGTTTGGTGGGAAAATTAATCCAGCTCATCCAAAACACATTGGAAGCATCGATCCTAACTGCAATGTTGTTGAAGTTATTAGAGGTAAATTCAGCAGATAAGAACTAGAATCCTGAAAACTTGTATGAATGTCTCTACTAAGAGCAAATACATCCTGATATTCATATACTGTTTAGCTCTTTCCTACCTGGAGTAGAAGTCTTATTTAAAATGTAATACAATTTTGTATCTTTTTCCATAAACCCAATTTTTGTGAGAAAATACAAAATCTCCATGTCAGTTCACAGTACTGTCAGTATTTGTTTTTCTTTTTTGGCAAACTGTAAAGGAACAAAAAAATGGGAGGGGGAAATGTAACTTCTGTGTTTTTATTATAGATGGCTATGAAAATGCCAAGAGACTTTGTGATTTATATTACATGAGCTCTCCGGAACTTATCCTTCAAGAGCTGAATGGTAAGTGAGTATGAGTGAGGCATCCTATTGAACATGGTGATGGCTTCTTCTAAAGCAGCTGGTGGTGAAATGTTCTTCTGCTTTTCATATAGCCAATGTGTTCCTTATATCTACTGTCCTAAATAGTTTTGGTTTTTGAAAATCTGACAGAAGGCTTTCCTTTCCCTATTCCTCCCTTTAATTAGAAAACTAAAATCAATAGAAAAGTTTTTGACACTGCAGCTGTTGATGTAACAAGTTTTAGCAGCCTCCTTCCCCTGCTAAGTTTTCTTGCATGTCTTCACCTACACTACTGCATCTCACCTCTCTGCATTTTTTTGTGATACTTAAAAGATTTATACTAAACATTCTATTACATCTTCATGATAACCTCCTCAAGGGTATTAGACAGCAACTATGATATGCCCTAATCAATGATGCCAAAGTGGTTTAAAGATTAATTTCTAAATCTGCAAACATTTGAAAATCCTCAGTATGACTTTGATTAACATATAACTTTTTCCTTCTCTTGTATATTCAGCAATACAAATTCATACTTTTAATTACTGTGAGAATGAATAAAAGATACCTCTTTTGCTATTTAGTTATTTAGACTCTCTTTTCTCCAGTTAAATCACCAGGACAGCCCATGCAAGTGGTGTACGTGCCATCGCATCTCTATCACATGGTTTTCGAACTTTTCAAGGTCTGTGCACTCACCATTACAAAAGTCTTTTATACATCTTTGTTTAGTGAGAGTGTATCGGTTTGACTTTTTGAACTAATTCTAGACAGCAAGTGGAAACCTCCTCCTATTTGACTGCAGGAACATTGCTGCATTGTGCTATTTAGAGAAATAGTAACTGAACAGAAATTGAACAACTTTGCAAGATGTATCTCCTTTGCCTAGCCACTGAATACATGTGACACTTTCTGAACAGACAGCTTAAATCTTAAAACGTATGAAGATATTACTCAATAAAAAAGTGAGAATGAGATACACAATTTTTGGGATATCTTCAAATCTGGTAAAATGTGTAATAGGTAATAGGCATATAAATACTCGTACTGAATAAACCAGAAATATTAAAAAAAACTACTCTAAACCAATATGCATTTGTTCTGATTCTGTAAAATTGCAGAATGCAATGAGAGCCACCATGGAACACCATGCTGATCGATGCATTTATCCTGCAATTCATGTGCATGTCACTTTGGGACATGAGGACTTAACAGTGAAGGTACCCACTTTTTTTTATTATTCTGAATGTTTTGATTAGGTGGGGTGTTTTTTTTGTTTTGTTTTTGGGTTTTTTTTTGCCAGAGGCAGCATATGACTAACTTTAGCCACTAGTGATCTGGTTCTGTCAATAGATTGTATGTGATGACGTAAGTAAGTAAAAAGACCATTATGGAAGTTCACATACTGCATGAAGAGGCTGATCAGTCACACTGAAGACTCTGCAATAGCATCCTGTGCTTTTGTCATGCCCTTGTCTTGCTAGCTTATAGCAACCATGACTAAAAATGAAGTAGCATCTTTATACAATTGCAACATCAGCATTTTGTAAGTGACAACGACACGAGCTATACGGCTGTGAAACAACTGAAAAGAGGAAAATAAATATTGTATATTCCACACAAATCAAAGCCCCTTAAGTACAGTTTGCAGTTTCTTCTTTTTGTCTACCATATTCCTGTTGGATTTCAAAGACAGCAAGTACTAGGTTTTTTGTAGGTCTAACCAAATTGTAGTAAACCAACACCTTTGACTTACTCTTTCAGTAACAGGTTTTAGTAAATTACAGTTAACTAGCAGTATTCCTCAGGAATAAAGATTAAAAATACAGATAACCTGGTATTTTCTGAAAGGTATAGTGACTTCAGACAAAAATGAGTTACGAACAAGATAAATGCCATGCACCATTTAAGCAAATTTTTTTTGCTTCCAAGAGAATACGAATGCTTCTTACAATAGTATTTTATTTAATGGTTTAGCTAAGGGATGAAAGGGAAGGATAAATCTCTCCCTGGCTGTTGTTGGAGATGAGAATTAAAGAAAACCTGTAACTTAATAGGGACAATGTTGGATTTTGTTTCACCTGAACTTTCTCAGGTTTAGTGTTTGAGAAAAGTTGTCTTTATAAAAATGTATTCAGGCACATAACATTACATGTTCCTTCTTATTCCAGATGACTGATCGTGGTGGTGGTGTTCCTATGAGGAAAATTGACAGACTGTTCAACTACATGTATTCAACAGCACCACGTCCTCGTGTTGAGACTTCACGAGCTACACCTTTGGTATGCAAATCTGTTATACCTTGGCATCTTGGGTATGTTTAATGGTCACAAAAGAAACCATTTAGCCAAAGCTATCAAGTACTGATTTTATAGATACAATGAGTATTGCAATTTAAATGCTAAAGCTCAATTGAAGTATTTTTCTGAAAATAACTAGAAAATTGCATAAAATACTAAAAATTACTCAAGATTCTATTTTTCTGTACTACATCTAAAGATCAGCTGCCTCAAGCAGAACACTTAGCTATGCTGCATGTACTGGAGCAAGGACAGAACTCTGAATTCTTTTTGTAACCACTGAATGAAAGGAAAAATAATTACAGCAATGTCTTTGGGTCAAGGCAGTAGTTCATTTGTACTGTGAAGTCAACTGTACCATCACCCAGCAAGGGTGAAGGAGCACAGATGTGACAGGGCGTATGAAGAATTTACTTTGTTCTGATGTGAATGTAATAGATGCTCAAGAAAAATTAAGCCTAAGCTCTTGTTTAGAATCTCTGAACAGCTTTCCTGCATTTATTCTCCCACATTGCATCATTTAAAAATATATACAGTGTTCTGCACGTAGATGACTGTAACTCATTAAACACTAGATCTTTGCAGAGAAGTGTTGTGTATGCTCACTGAGAGGTCACCTCTAAAATTTAGTAGGAGGGAAGAATAGTTAACATCTGAACTCCCCTTACTGTCAAACATCATGCTTAGTTTGTCTATTTACGTATTAAGTTAAAACAGAAAACACCACTGATTGATGCAATTAATGGAAATAAACTTTTTCTCCTGGATCAGGCTGGATTTGGTTATGGCCTACCCATATCACGTCTGTATGCACAGTACTTCCAAGGAGACCTGAAACTGTATTCCTTAGAAGGCTATGGTACAGATGCAGTTGTTTACATCAAGGTGGGTATGATGTCACACTTTACCATTTTACATTTATCAGCAACTGTAATCTACACTGCTAATGGAACAACTTGTTCTGTTACTATAACTTCAATTGAAAAGAATCATCAGCTACAGTCTTCTCTCCTTACAGGCCTTATCAACAGAATCAATTGAAAGACTCCCTGTGTATAACAAGGCAGCCTGGAAGCATTATAAAGCAAATCATGAAGCAGATGATTGGTGTGTGCCAAGCAGTGAGCCAAAGGACATGACCACTTTTCGCAGTATGTAGCTTTTCCTTCAGCAGTTCATTAAGAAGTAGGTTTGTCTCTAAAGGGAATTTAAAAGACCTGATTTATACCAAGATGTTGACCCACATTTGATATGTGAAAGTAATTTTAAGTGGAGTAACAGAAGGCTTAGTGTAAATAGTCTTTTCTGAAATTAAAAAAACAATAACCACCAAGACCCCCAAATTCGTGCATACTTCTAGATTTTAAGGTCACACTTAATTTGTTTCATTTTCTGGTTTTGCCTGCTTTCAGAGTCAAGTCAAGGGAGCAATATTTTGGGTTTTATAGGGATCAGTGCAATCTGTATCACATCTGGTATTAATTCTTATAATTACAAAATTGTTTTAATGGAAAAACTGTTAGAAAAGCACATCAGAGCATTTTTCCATTATACAAAATTACAGAATAATGAAAAACTTCTGTAAGAAATATCAAGGAGCTTGTTGCTATACCTTCTGCACCTGTATGGCATTTTCTGTTGCTTTATCTTAAGCATGCTGAAGCCTAATTTTGCAAAGTCAGATATGTTGCCTACACACCTTGCCTATATCAAGGTTTTTTATAGCTGTAGAAATCACACTTACTGCTGTAGGGCTAAAAACTTTTAAAAAATCATTTTTAGCTGCAGCTACTGGTATAATGTATCTCAGGTATGTGGCATCGGTCATATTTCTTTTTTTGTAATGTGAATATATAATACATGTGAAACTTACCTTTCCCTGATCATTGTGAATTGCCAAGTAAGATTGGCTTGTGTACAGTAGAGAAATGTGGTCTTGCATTTGCCTGTATTTCTGTAGGTCCTACCAAAATGCACCAACAACGTTCTAACCCTTGTAAGATCTCAGACTTGGGCATGTCAGGTTACAGCTGTAAATGGACGTCTATTTTAATAAACAGATCTTTAAAATTTGCCCTTAATAGGGCATCTCTATTACTTTGACAACATAAGCTACCTTCTCAGGAGTATTTAAGAAAAAGTGGAATTAAGGTTTTGAAAATACCTTTGTATTTGTGATGTGCTTCTGGCCTCATTTTTGTAGTAACTGGAGGTCACACTGTAACTTGGTAAGCAGACTGTGTATCAGTCAAAACCACACTGGGGAAGATAGAGGGGAATGAATATTACCTTTCAGGCACAAAGTCCTTTTAATAAAGGATTCAACTTTTTTTAACGCCTCCTGTGCCAACTCTGTTCAAATCATAAACATGAATGTTGCACCTCAATCCCTGTAATTCCTGAACAGTTTAGGAGTGATGCAGTTAAAGCCACTGCGAACTAATCTTTTTTTCAGTTAATTAACTGCATGTAGTTTTGTGATTTTTATTCTGCAGCAGAAATGCATAATCCCTCTCAGAACGAATAAGCCTAAATTCCTAAATTTTACAAGTTTACTATCTCTGTGCAGAGCAGAAGGCGAGATACCACAAGTGAAGGGAATAGCTGGTGTGTTAGAAATTGAAGTCTAGTTGTAGCTGAGGCAGAGTCAAGATTTATCTCCTGCTACCTCCCTAGCTGAGTTCTGCAAAACAATGAAAGGGTTTTACATCCTGGCCAAGCTAATCTAGATCACTCTAACAAGAGCAAATTACAGATTGAGCTATATACAGGTAGTCCGAGGGAGGATTATTCTAGTTTAATTGCCACCAGAACAGTAAGTAGAGTTACCTGCTCCACGCAAGCTTGTGGGCACCTTGAGGCCCCTGCTTTTCTTCCTTACAAGGATGTGACGTGGCGACTGGCACACCTTTCAATCTGCATGGCTACAAGTTAGGAGAATCTAGAGTTGTTCTCTTCTTTAACCCTGCAAGAGGACGTGTGTGAGAAATGCCACATACTGTACAGATGCTGGAGGGGACACTTACTGCTTTTGCTAAACTGAAGCTGAAAGTTACAGCAAGGTCTGAAGCTGAGCATTCTAGCTTTTATACTGTTTTAAGTCTTTTAACTAATTCAATTGAAAAGATTGTGGTAATTCTGAAAACTGCAAGAGATGTTTCTGAAGAAAACCTGTTTTCTACAAAGTCTGTTAAGTATTTCAGATATTATTGCAATATAGCCTCTTTAATATTCTCAGCTAATTATCAATTGTATTTTGATTATTAGAACAACTTGCTGTGTAATTATATTTGTACCCTATCCCTTCACTTGCTACCCCAAATGATTGTGGTGAAAACACAATTGTGCGGTATTTTGGTTTACAATGTTTAATCCTACTTACAAGTGTGCTCTTTTGATAACTTTTGGTTTAAACAGAAGTTCAGAAGACAACTTTTTGTGTTTAGTGTTTTCATTACTATTCTGAAATCATTGCTAACACACTGGTTAAGTTGAAGTGAATCACTATAGAAAATTAGTATACTAGCTCAGCTATCAAAATGCTGAGATTAATATGCAAATGAGCTCGGTCTTGCACTGGAAAATTAATCTTGGTTTGTGTTAATTTTTTGGAAAGAATCACTACATTTATTCATTAAAACTATTGTAAAAATTCAACTCTGTTGGGTGATTGTGTAGCTTTGTACCAAGCTTGTTCTGTGCAGCCCAGGCTTCTCCTTCCACATCTGACATGTTAAATGCTGTGGTCCGTGATAATCAGTGTTTTTATGCTCAGGTGCCAGGTGAGTTTATCATCCCTGCTATGGCCCCTGTTTAATTACAACAGCTCTGCACACAGGGAAAGCTCTGAAACCATTATTTCCACCAGACTCTTTCACGAGAAAACTCTTCACAGGGTGCAACAGTCGACTAAAGGGAAACGGGTAATAGATGGTTGTATCAAATTTCTGTGTTCTAGCTGGAAGCACTCAACTCTCTTGCCTGAATTAACTGGAGAGCAGTTTTACATGTGTGATCCTGAGCATTTGAGGATTCTGTACGTCTAATTCCTTTCTCTCTTAGCAGTAGGGCAGCATTCCTCTCTGGCTCAAGATCTGTAAGTTTGGCACACAACTCAAAGCTATGGGAAACAAAGTAAATAAGTTAAATCTTGACCAAAGAATAGTTTCTTAATGCATCAAATATTACCTCTTTGAAAAAGTAATTATTACCAAGATTTTCAGACTTTATTTTGGAAATGCCTAGTGTGCAGAAGCATTTCCACACAGTTGTTTTGCTGAAATTCTTAAGACATTTATACAAAAAAAAAAAACATGTGGAACACCAACAGTGAAGTTCATTCATTTAATTAAAATGAAAAACAGTCCATAGATTTAAAGGAGAACTTGGTCCACATAAACAAACGATGTAAATTTTGTTCTAGTCTATGTTTCTGGAATAATCTAATTTAAGGAAGTGCTCTTATAGTATCTCTAGAAAATAGTATGTAAATATACAAAACACCAATTCATGTTCTAAGCTATTTTGAGAATCAAATCCTCCTTTAAAGAGAAATAATCTGTGGTCTACAACTGAACATTTAAATACAAGGCAGAAACCCAGTGCATCAGTGATAATTTTTCCTACAATTTTTCCCTCAGTATTTTAAGTTTGAAAAACATTATGGTTTAAAATTAGCAAATATATAAATTTGGTCCGCAAAAATCTTGTAACAGGTAGAAAAGAGAAATACATGTATTGCAAATTGATCTTATTCATAGCATAAATCTATAAAACTATGTATTATTTAGGAAAAATAGGTTAAAAATGATCTTATTTATAGGTTTAAACCTTGTCCCAACACCATACGGGTAGTGTACAGAAAACTTAATATTATGCTTAGGATATGTAGTTTGTGAAAACTACTTACTATTTCTTGTTATTTTCTCAGTAAATTGCAACACAGAATTCAAAAACAACGCGCTACTAAAGTGAACTTTGAATGAAGTCCCAGAAATACAAGAACTTAAACAAAATAATCCATAAATTTGAAATACATGCTTCCTTTTTAAATTAATTTGACATTACCATTTTCTTAAACTTATTTTTTACTATACATCTTTACTGGCAACAGATAAACAGACTGTCACAGACTGAACTTGTTGGCAGGATTTTTCTATTGTCCCTCTATCAGATTCAACTCTATCAAATGCTAGTTGACTACTATTGGAATGATTTTTAGTACAGTATTCTACTTTCCACAAACATCAATTTCAATGAAAAGGGCATAAGAGGTCTTAGAAGCAGAAATGTTACTTAAGGCAGAAAGCTGAAGTATTGTCTATTAGTACAGGCAGAGTCAACTAGGAATAAAAATACTGAAAACATTATTTCATTTTATTGGGTTGTAATGGGGAGGGACCATAATTAAAAAGTAAAAAAACCACCTACCATATTAAACTGTTGCACTTCCCCTCCTCCCTCAATTGTACAATTATATACAAATCTGCTGAACTACCTCAGGATTAGGCAAGTTTGCACTAAAATAAAACAGTCGTTTTAGCAGCTTGATTCAAGAGTGGCCACCACTCTGCCAGTCTTGCGAACTTCTCTCTCCTTCTTTTGAACCTTTTCCTTCTGCTTTTCCAGTTTTTCTTGTGTTTTTCTAATATCCTTAATTTTTTTCTTTATTGTTGATCGGTCATTTTGACTGGAAACACCCAAAGCCTTTGGAAGGGGAAAACAAAACAAGACCTCATCAGTAATTTTTTCCAATGGCACTATCAATAGTGCTTGTGCATGAACAATTTAAGAAAGTGTTATTCACTTTGCTGCAAGATAGTCTGTTTGTTTGAAAAATAAAGACTTAAGGCCTCAAAAGCAATGTAAATAATCATCTGGGTAACAAGGTAAGTAAGGAAACTAGGGGCCAACTCAGTAGATGTGAAATAAGAGTTTTGCTTTGCATTTTACAAACATGTAGACCCCTGAGAATTTCCAGAAAACAGAAGAGTAGTCTTAAAGTATTTATCTAGATATTTTAATACAAGAGGCATTTATATTAAGTAACTACTCTTTAATTCCAATATTAAGGGTTTTAAAGGGTGTTATGAAGGAGCGATTCAGTAAGCAGCCGGTACACTTCGATTTGCAATCAGCAGGTGGCAGCACGCGATTCCAAGTTCCTGACTGCACTCACACCGTCAACCCCAAGGGCATGAGGTGCACACTGAGCTTTGGGCATCAACACAGGAAATTCCCCAAACAGACAGTTACCTGCCATGCCAGTCACTGGTATTTCCTCTCTGTCCAGAAAATCTTACAAAATATGGGATATTTAGTGTTGCACACTTATTTAAAATGCAGGTATATTTTGGAGACTGGTAGATGCTTTTTTCCTCCCTAAATCTCTCAAATTATACTATTGATCACTAATAATAATTTGCCATATGCCAGAACAGACCAATGAATCTCTGAGTCAAACATCTTGCCTGTCCAACATGCAGTCTAATGAGAAAGAAAAACTGAAGAGTTTACTAGCACTATATGGAATACATATACCATGCAGCTTCCAGATGCAAAATGGCCAAGAAAAGGCTCAAAAGATTCAGAATACATATTTTTAGCGGGAATAAAAACCCAGAACATTTAAAAGATCACCAGATGGGATTTTAGCCTTCCCATTTGAAGAAGAGGTGTGGAAGAAACAGATTTCTAAAACACAATCCTGCAATTCTGTGCATTTGAATTGGTAGGGCCTTGTTCTGATACAGCCTTAGGCTGAGATTGATGATAGATGTATCAAGACCCTTTGGACAATTATGCCTAATTTAATTTCCTCAAGATGCAAACAAGGAAGCAGTATTTGTTATTTTCCTGATTATAAAGAACTATAGTTCTACAATCAATTACTAATAACCACCTAACTGTGCAGTCTCCAATATCAAAAGCAAGTAACTCCAAATAACAAGAGCAAATAAGTCTAACTCTCTCCCTTAAAAAGCCACAAAAACAAGAAAATAGACTTTGCAGTTTAAAAATATTTCTGAATAAGCAGTGAATGATACAGTTACAAATCTCCCCTGGGATATTCACTTACCTTTAACTTCTCGCTGTCCAGCTGCATTAATTGCTGTCCATCTACATTCATAGCTGTGAACTCTGTAATATACTGCTCCATGTTCATTCCCATTAACCAGTGGCATACTTGCTGGGTGGTCCATTCAGAAATAGGTCTACTGTGCCATTGATTTTGCTTTCCTGTTGTTGCAAATTCATCATCTAATGCCTAACCAATTGAGAAAAATCATCGTAAGCAATGTTTTACTTAACTACATGTTGAAGTCCAGTTGCTGGTCGAGTTTGGTTAACAAAATGCATTTTAAAACATGCTCTACTCCAAAAGGACTTAAGTTCTTGAGATCAGAGTTTATAGTCCGTTTGCCTAGGAGTTTACTATAAACAAAAAGACACTACAACATTCAACACAAACTAAGTCAGAAATAGACAACATAAATGGTTTTCTTTAAGAAATTATATAGCAAAGCATTAGCTTAACTTGGATGTATCCTAACAGTGAGCACACTGTCTCAGTTAGCTGCTAGGGGGACCTCAATCCTAATGTTAAATGGTGCCTTGCACAGCATGAAGAATCACTGAAGTAGCACTTCAACTCTATTACTGATTCTTGTCAAGTGACAGAAATCCAGAATAAAAGCAATCCTAGTAGTAAAGCTGGTGACTGTTCCAGGCACAGTTTTACTACATTTTGTACATTTCTAAAAGAGAGAACTGTTCATTCTTTCAACTAATGCTATCACATTTACATTTTAAAGGGTTTGCCCTAATAGAAGGTGACCATTTCAGAAACAAAAGCACTTGTAACCTTCCATTGAAAATACATTTTGCCAGCTCACAGAGCTTTTGAAGCACCCTGCTTCAATTCCAGTTTGCTTCTGAGGGGAAAATATACTGCTGTTTGTCCTGGAGCACTACTACTTCATCAGGAAAGAAAAGCTACATAAAACAGAGCTCAATTTCTGTACAGAAGAACTGGACTGTGCTACCTGAATCAGTAACATCAATTATCTGAAGGTTTATTAACTATCCAAAATGAT
The DNA here is from genome assembly GCA_013400415.1 of Scytalopus superciliaris. Taxonomy (NCBI): domain Eukaryota; kingdom Metazoa; phylum Chordata; class Aves; order Passeriformes; family Rhinocryptidae; genus Scytalopus; species Scytalopus superciliaris. The sequence continues at coordinate 157,488 of VXBX01007910.1, forward strand.
CTCTCACTAGCTTGTGATTGAGTACAGGCAGCATCAGACCTGCAGACTGCGCCACTAGGCAGCTTCCACTATTGATAAAAGATACTTGCAAAACAGCAGAAAGTACTACCCCCTTTCCCAGGGAACCTTACACATCATTTGTAAACAGAAAACCTGGAAATAAGCATTTTTCTAGTGATGGATTTGAGATGCAACTCTAAGTCTCAGGTGAACAACTACAGCTCCCAGCCAGAGGGATCTCTTATCCGGCTTATTTGATGCAATATCTGGGAGAGTTGATTGAATATAACAAAATAATTCTGGCGATTGCAAGTCAAAGACAGCAAGATATAGGCCTGTCAATGCAAATAAATTGAGCAGAACAGTTTGTGCTGAGGTTCTAAAATCCATACTACAAGCACTTAAAAGGATTTTCACTGCCAAATAGCTATAGTCTGGTCACTCAATGGCCATTAGCATGATCACTGTTGGACCATATCTAATTTGAGTTCTAAGGTAAATCAAAGTAAGGCAAGTAGGAACAATCAGGAGATTTATTTTTAAAAAAATGAACTCCTTATCCAAATCAAAATGCTTATATAGATAATAACAAGTGTGAACACATCCACCTTCCCGATGTGCAAAAGAAAAATAACAATTTACATAAAATAACAGCAAATGGCTCTAGAGGTTTTGCCTGAAGTGCTCTATACAGCATCTGTATCAAGACAACCTGGGCACTGTAGTCTTCTATTCAAGCTATCAAGCTTGAGTTGTTTCATACAGAGAAGATTAATTGGATAAATTACCAAGGGAATTTCAAAATGTCCATTTATTTTAAATAGTTTTAGATAACAGTGCTCCTCAACATGATAATGTAATATATAGATTTGTAACTTAGTCTCATACTAGCAAATGTTCATGAATAATACACAAAAAAGGGGGAAGCACTTTACATTTTAAGTTTGATCTGTATCTCAGTCACATGTAGTGTATCAGCTGCAAGAAATACTAAAATATATATATTGTCACTTAAAAAAAAAAATATATCTACTTCCATCCTTTGGCAGTGTTGTGTGTGTGTATCTATCTTTTTGCAGAGAAATGTGTAAAGTGTTTTACTAGTTGGAACTCACTCTCTAGTTTTGTAGAATCTGTGCAAGCCAGGCAAAAACTTTGCTTCTGTAATTTCAGAGTGTAAGTACTTGAGGAAGGTGTATGCCTGTCAAAAAAGGAGGCCCAGATTCATTCACTTAACCAGAGGAATGCAGTCCCCTGACAGACTCTTGGAGGCTCTGCACCAGTTCCTCCGAGCAGTGCTGATTAGAGCAGTTAACAGAGTCCTCCAGGCTCAGCTACTAATTGCAATTTAGGGTTTCAGCATCAGCCGTTGCTAACGAACTACTTCTATATCATACTGGTAAAGACAGACTCCTCAAACCAGAAGCTGTAGCAACACCTGAATTTGTGTTAAAACACTGGGGCATCATCTCCTCACGAACTGTATAATATGAATTTTTCATTGCTGCACAAGGAAAAAAGATATCTAACTATTTTTCAGAATATGAACAGGAAATTGAAAACTGTAGAAGGATAAGATGAACACTGACTTTTGAGTAATGCTTATTGGTCATTAAGTAACGCCTCTACATCATTTTATCCCCAGAAGTCCATTTAGTGGCACAAGGAACATGCCAAGCTGTTTGTACATCAGAGTCCTCAAAACAGCCACCACACACACAAGAGATCAGCTGCAAATTCAGAATGCAGAACTAATACTACTTATAAGATAAGGAAGCATGAGAAAGCCATGTGCTCTTTCATAAAAATGCAGGTGATTCAGAAAGCAAGTACAGAAATACTGAAGTTCTGAAGATAAAAATACAAAGCCCAAGAAAACATCACTGTCATCACACTGCTCAACATATTAAGAACTTTAGAAGGATTACCAGGTAGCTTGCTAGCCATCTGTGAGTGAAGTGCCTCTGCTCTAACTAGCTGGCTGCTGACAACCTAACTCTCAGCAGGCAGTCACTTCCCCAAAAGGCCTGTGAGCACCTGCCCAGCAGAGGCAGACTCTTCAGTGCTGCCCCTCTCTAGATCTCTAAGAGGTGCTTCCATCTCCTGTCTCCTAACGATTCCAGGATTTGTAAGGCAGCATGCCACAGTGCACTCCTCTGAAAGCAAGAGTTGTTACACTGGATAGCATGATTTCTGCTGCCTATTTATGAACCCATCTGAACAACAACCATCAGGTAGAAATTCTACTTGTCAAGAGCTTAAATTAAAGATCCTGTTCAGTATCTTTATTGATGAAGGGATTGAGTGTACCCTCAGTACTTTACACACAGGAAATTATTAAGACCTTTTCTTTGAGTTTTAACACCAGTTTACTGAAAGTTTAAACACCGATCAAAGAATAAGAAAACGTCTTTGATAAAATCTTACCATTTATACTGCTTGAAAACTTTAGAAACACATTCCATTCATGAACCATTCCATTCAAAAAACTGCAGGGAGTACTTGCAAAGATTGATTATTAACTGGAGTTCTCTGGTTTCCATTAGATTATGACTGTTATCTCTAATAAAAATCTGAAAAAAAATTAATCTACTACTGCAATCTGCAAACTAACTGTATGATTTTTGACACTCCTTATTTTTAACTTAGTGAATTTATATTTATAATGTTGTTTGTAAGACTGTTCTGACTTTTTACATATTACTGGAATACTTTTAGATTTTCACCAGAGCCTGATTCAAGACAGCTAATAAAAGCCCCTGACATTCATGAACCACGAGTCTGGCAAGCCCTCTAACTCATTTCTGTAAAATAACTGTTTCAGCTTTTAATGAGTCTATAAATCAAATCCTTTAGTTTTAGAAAAAGATGTCCATCAGTCAATCACCAACAGAGACAATATCTCAGAATGCTACCAAATTGTAGACTTAAGTTTCAGCTGTAGCCAAAAGAGTTAGTTCTCCAGGGCGAATGAATACTGACTGCCATATATCTAATTTCTACTTCTATATCAGAACTACCATAATCTGCTTTTTGTTTGATTGTTTCTGTTTTCTTTTGTTTGTTTTTATTGAGATCAAATTTTATGGTAAAACAAACCTGCACAGAAGTGAAGCCAAGGTAAAAAATGCTGCAGTTTTCATTCACCCAGGAAATTGCTTTAAATTATTGGAACAAAACAGCAATTTGGTCAGAGAGTTTACTCTGATGTTTATGGTACAACTAGGATCAGAACACACAGGCTGATGTGTCACCCAGTAGTTCGTGTACTTAGTTCATTAACAGCTTAAAATTCTTTACAATGCTCTTCAACATTCAAATATGGAACAGCCATCTAGTTTCACATTACACACATCTGTTTCTATTAAACATGCTGTAGTGTGAACAACAACATCAACAAGACACATATACACACTTTGAAACTCACCTCATTTGAAGAGAAGGTTAAAGTGTGTGAACGACCTGACAGATTTGGTTCTGTCACTAACCCTGAAAGTTCACAACTTGGCTTGCTATGGTATGTATCATCTATGACAATTCTACTCTGCAAACAAGTGGAAATAACGTTTTATTAACTCGCTCTTTGGAAAAGCAGGTCATAAGGTGACATTCTAGTAATTTTGACTTTTGGTTAAAAAAAAAACGTAGTATAACTCAGTTACCTTTAGAACACATACTAAATGCACTAACTACATAAAGCATCTGACTTGTTTTTGTAAACTTCTGAATTCAAAAACACAGTAACAAATCTAAAGCAACACCCTCAATAAAAGCACCTTGTGTGGAGAATCGGTCATGACCTGAAATGGTGTTAAAGTACACAAGGAAATATATGAGGTTACTTTTTCAGCAGGCATAGCATACTTTGGGAGAAGCAATTTAAAATGCATTTGTTGGAATTATTCATGCCAAGTTTGCATTAAACTGAAACCTAGACAAGCACTACGAATGTGCTTCAGAAGGTGGTGTCCTGTAGGTGAGATAAAAATCCATCCTAATTGTTTATAGTTGTTAAGATTCCCACAGCACAGAAACTTACCCAGCCAGTGCAATGTCAGGCAGGTTAGCTGAGCAACCTGGGACTCATGAAGACTGAAAAAACCTGATGCTACACCTGAAAACTTCACAGTAGTATGGTAAAAAATCCTGAAGAATACTAATGTATGTGTTTTCTAGAATATTCTCTAATTTGATTACCTCCACTTGCAATTCAGATTGTGACCCCTATATTTTTCTTTAATGAGTGAAAAATAATTCTGCCAAAAGTATGCATCCTGCTTTTGCCTTTCTAAAATTTATTTCTCAGCACTAACCTTTGTTGCCTACAAACAGTGAGCAATTATTTACCATTATTTTCTTTAAGCATCTAATCAACTAACTACACTTTTTAAGGATGCCATACCATGTCCCCCCACAAAAAATAATCTGAGATCCTAAGTTAAGATGTTAAAGGCATTTTGCTTCAGTAAATTGTGCTCCTACAGGAGAACTACATTTTTGCAGTTGTCTTCATTGAGCACTTCTGTACTTGTGTTCTGATTTCAATTTAACCTGAATTCTCCATTTTCTAGATTATTTTTGTTGTGGGACTGTACACTTCATCTTTGCACTCCTTTATACTCTAAACTACTGATATACATTTCCAGCCTCAAAACCCCTACCCTAAACCCCAAGAAAAAAACCCCATCACTGCTGTAACATGACAAACAAAAAAACCCCAAACCACAACCTGAGTTTTCCTGATACCCTTCTGTGGTACTGTCCTTGACTGGAAAATGGTGTTCTATTTACCATATAGATTATTTTATTAATCACATTATATTTTAGGGACTTCTTCAGTCTTTTAGATGTAAAAATTATCACCAGAAACAATAGAATACTTTGTCCATCAACCTATTCTCAAATTAACTTCAACCCAAACTGAATCTATTTAGGAGCTTTTCTTTCAGCCACACTCAGTTCACTCTTTCTACCTTTACAGAGAGAATCGAGGAAAATTAAGAAACAAAACAAAGAAAAATCAACACTTTGATATTTAAGCAAAAATCTTAGAAGAAACATGAAGAAAACACAGGCAAAAGTAAAGCACTTGAGCATCAGTTGTAGTGTTTTCTCCATGCCCTGCTTCTATTCAGTTTTTAGAAGGAGTAATTTAATTTTACGGATTTAGAGTCAGTTGCAAAGATTTTTGATTCTTAAACAGCATAGAATTTGGGCAGAAAAGATTTCATGGATATGTTTTCAGGTACTAGAGTATAAATACTTTACACCACATGGCTCTTCCTTGCACCGAAAATGAAACGCTGCATTACAAGCTTAAGGAAACTAAAGAGTGCTCTGCAAAAACAGTGAATATGAACGTGTGTGTGTGTGTGTGTGTGTGTGTGTATCAATGGGACTAAATGAAGGGGCAGATTATGGAAAGGGACTAATTTAAGAACAGTGTAATTTAGAAATTCCACAAGGCTAAAGAGTCTGCAAACACTCAGATCACAGGATTTTAGTTCCTGTGTTTCCAGTTTTCACAAGCAACAGAAGTTGACTCATTACTTTGTCAAACTGTAAGTTTAACTTCAGTATCATTTTAAGAAAACAAAAACCTAGGTGCAGTAACTTTAAGAGGCAAATTGTGCAGAAACAGAAACCAGTTAAAATATAATTATATTCCATATATCACCACTGCTAAAACACATCTGCAAAAATTATATCCAATGCAAAATACTCATTACAACAGCTAGAGGTTTTTTACATTACAAAGTTCTTATTTTAGGGTTTCTACTTTAACCTGCTCTTTAAGAAATGCTTTCACATGATCATATGTGATACTACAGACATAAAAGCTATACTTGTTATATATTGCTTTATTTATAAATTTTGAGTTAACATCAACAAAAATAAGTATTCTTTCCTTAAATTCTGAGAAGATGATTTTGTTCCTGCTGTTATATTGTTTTAGTAACAAGACTCACTGCTGAGTGGTCAAGCACATTTCTTTGTCATCTTAAATGTTTTTTTCACAGCAAAACAAGCCAAAGCCTTGTTACTGTAGTGCAAATATAACTATCAGATCCAGGTTAAGATGCAGAACCATTAGTCATTCATTCCAAGCAGCAGCCACTGTCACATTACCATCTTTATAAAAGACCTCAAACATTGCAAAGTGAAAACAGCCTGACTTTGGAGAGGATAAATGTGATTTTATGATTAATGAATGTATGAGAATCTGTTCTTCAACAGGATCAGCTTTCTACCATTTTACAAAGCAGGAATGTAGCTGGAGACTTGTATAATCTTCCAGCTGCTGGTTGCAACTGGCACTAAGGAAAAGAGCAGCAAGCAGCAATTACATGCTGCAGCATGAGAAGGAAACAAAAAAAACCCAAACCAGTAGGCAAGGAACCAGCTGGAAGGTTAAAGTGATAATAAACTTGGATAAAGTATACAACAATAAGAAGAAAATACTATTATTTCAGGGCAATGAAAGGAAGAGAGCACCCAATCTGGTAAGATCTATACCTTTCTGATTGCCAAAAAGAAAGTGTCTATATAAAACCCTGTAGAGGTGCTTAGGCACATTACATGTGTTTATAGTACAAATGCAGCAGGGGGACTTTTTCTATGCTTAGAAAAATTATTTCAATCAGACAGAAAAGAGGAATGAAGAAGGGATGAATGGGTTCTTCAGAGTCAATATCTTTAAAAGAAAAACCATTGAATGCTTATCTATACAGAAAATGTCTCTTGATAGCTTTGCTACAGCCTATTAAGAGATAAACCATGCACTCCTGTTTAATCAAAGATTGTACCAGAATATAAGCATATACCCTTCAAAATCCTTGGTTATGTACAGAAACACCTTTTGGCCATTGCATGCTTCAACAGAAGCAAACAATGCAGGAGCTGTAAATGCACAAGACTCATGCACGTTGGGCAGTATTCTGCAAAGTTCTGTTCTACTTCAAAGTTCCTACTCTTACTATGTTCCTGTGTTACAGTAAGGTATTGGATGGCTCTAAACCCACTTTCTATAATTTTTAAAAACTACATATGCAGACAACTTACTCCTATCAGAGGGACTTCAGACTGAGAAAACAGAAAATAATTAAAAAAAATGTATTATAACAGCCTTTTAGTGCAATCAGCCTCTGGAAACACGAAAAGCAAACTTATTATCTACCATCTCTGCAAAACATCAGTGACTTCATGGACTACAACCTAACAAGTTTCTCTTCCAAATATGCAGCTCATTTCTCTCTAATAATACAGAAGAAAAGGAAAACACGAAAGGGTATTTTAGTCATCCAAAGTGAAGTGTGAAACTCAAGAATATGAGCTTATGAGGTTACTCAAATAACTGTAATTTTCAATCTAACAAAATCCAAAGGAAACAAGAATGAAGTTGACTTAGTAAGATTGTTAGGTACAGTCTTACATTGAAATAGCTTTTACCAAACATTTAGACAGTGCATACATTAAACTTTTTACTTTTTAAAGCTATTTCTTTCAAATAGTTTAAACTGTAAAGAAGGTAACTTTATGGCTATAGACTGAACTCTGTAGTCTCACTCTTAGGATCTGGTTAAAAAGCTTTAAATTATTAAACATTTTCAGTTACTCATAAGTAGTTTCCTGGAAGAGAGTGTTGGATGTGTTTCTTGGCTTTCAATACTACCTTTGTTAACAAAATCCAGGATGCTATCCTTCCTCTACCTCCCTGGTACTCCAGTCCCACATTCCAGTATGGTAAGAACTGGCTGGCCAACGGCTTGGAAGGTTGATCTCTATTTATGTACATTTCCTCCAAGCATTAGGCTGGGAAACAGATATGGCTTTTTAAACTATGCTTTCCCAAAACTGGCATTACCAGCGAAAAACCATACCCTGTGATTTTATCATAGATGCTACTTCAGCCTGAGTAGCCTCTACCGATGTTTCAACTAAAAAGGAACACTTGCACAATTTCTACCTGTGGGGGCTGTAAAGTCTCAAACTTCTGCAGCAACTTTTATAAGAGGTGATGTGGTCATGGACTAAGTCATTAGGCTTCCACATACTAACCACAGATGTTTTTACTTTATCAAGATGCAACTCCTAAATATTCAAAGCACAAATTAGTCATCTTTACCTTGCTTCTGTTCTTCTCTTGACCATGCTCACAACCATCCTGCCCACTCTGGGTAACATGCAGGCTGCTACTAGAAATCGGAGGCTCTTTGTGGCTGTCTCCAAACCAAGAGAAAGGCATGCAAGTAGGAACAGGGGAATCCGAGTCTGATGCAGACAGATTGTTGCCAGAGTCATCCAACAGTTCTCGGGAACCTCTGAGATAAGCAGATTAAATTGTATTAAACAGCAACCTCAAAAAACCCCCATCCCATCCCTCAAACACACAACCCCTGCCTTAAAAATGAGAATGAACTCAAAACACACACCACTTATTTTCACCAGTTTCACAGCACAAATGATACTTAAAATGAACTGATATTTACCTTTAAAGATCCATGCAAAATAATGCGAGTTATTTAACAACACAAATTTAAAAATTTTTGCAGCATTTCATACAATTTAAAAATTTCAAGTAATTTACTAATTTGACATTCATCTCCCTAAGCAAAATAATTTTTATGTATAGCTGCTCTACAGTTTTCTGTGTATTTTTCTTATTTCATGACATTAGAAGCTCATCTCTACATCATTAACCTTCATGTAATTTTGTCACTGTTAAACATGAGTGTACTTTAAGATCAAACAGTAATGGTAGTTTTAAAGAAATTCTTAGGTTACAAATTTTATGAATACAGCATGTTTGTATTAAACTAACAAAATAACTACCTGCTATCCAGAGAACCTCTTAGATTTTCTTTTTCTTGCTTCTTACCCTTGCCCCCAGATTTCCGTAATCCACTGAAGTGAAGAAACACAGATTTCATAAAGCATTTACATTTATACAGTGCAACATTTTTTCAAATCAGCAAGCTAGTTTTTACATTGATTTCAACAGTTACAAAAAGCAACACTTCTCTTGTTACACAAAGCATGATTTTGCAGGTTATAGATGCAATTTTAAAAGTTCTGTCATTCATATTTTGTGTAAGAACAATGACAGTACCCTTTCAAAGACCACATAACCAAAATAAAAATGGAGAACGCCCAAAGAAACACAGCATACAGCAGATACAACCAAGAGGGAGAACACAGTTATATTGCTATATAAGTGTTCCTATGCAGTCACAGTGACTTGAGTAAAGTCACTAACTACATTATCTGTATGTGAAATAAGTTGTCATTTTAATGTTGTATTTGTTGCAGTACTAGTCTAAGTCTTCAATGTTAGCTGGCTTCAACAAGGTTTATAACTGTTTCCAAAGGAGCAAGGATTACTGCAAAATGTAGCAACTCTTCTCTCAAATCCCCAGAGTTCAGTTACCACACTGTATGCAGCTTGCACTTCTGTTCTACCCCTGCGGGCAATCTCATCTTCTAAATGAAACTCAGAAATCCACTCATGACTGCTGCCTGCCTCCAGGCAACAGCTCAGTAAGCAGCTACTACAGCCAAACCCTATCTAGTGTCACCCCTGCTGCAGAAGGAATTAAGGCAAGACAGGTATCTATTTTATACTATAACACCAGCAGGACTTAACATTAGAGCCTAGGCACCAACAATATATTGGCACAAAACTACATGTGGATTTGCATTTTAGTTCATAGAAAAGCGGTGTATTCATGTGAAAACTGAAGAAGCCCAAGGAATTTTTCAATGGGAAAAAAGTATAGATAAATAGAATCAAAATGTGGTAGCAACATGAAGGCAAGGAACATGATTAAAATCTTACCCAAAATCTGGAAATCTCCTTTTTGACTTTCCTGATGACGTTCCTTCATTTGTTTCTACTGTCCTCTCTTCATTTTTCTTTTCTTCTGCTTTCCATAAAGGGGTGAAAAATAAAAATGTTATTCTAAAAATATGTGCAAGTTTCAAGGGCTAATGATGATACTTTTAAGTCAGATACTAAAACCTGACTGGCAGTGTTAAAATTCACATTCTCGCACGTGGACATGAGCTGAAAATAATACTGTCCTATCAATCTAATTATTCTTTATGGCATCTTCCCATCATTCTGGCTGTGCTGTACCATTTCAAAATGGCAACATGACAGTTGCTTGTGACTGTTCAAAAATACTGCTTTTGATAGATAGTAGTTCTATACTGCCTATAGAAAGATAAAAGCTACCACAGTATTTTGCTTCAATGAATTACAAACAAAAGATAGTTTAAAACAGGTTTAGATAAAAGTACCTCCTTCTTTTGCAAAATGTAAAATTGCAAAATGTAAAATTGTGTAAAATACACAAACTAGATAATCAAAACTAGATAACTAGCACAAAATGCACAAAAGAAACTGATTTTTAAAACATCAGTTGAGCAAGTAGAGCATTTGATCATCCTTTATTAAGCTTCAAGTATTATAGATGTTCCTTTTGCAATTTCTTCTGGTTCAGTAGCTAGTTCAGGCCAGATACTTTGACCATGGGCTATGTATGCAAGCTGCCAGCTCCAGAAGGTGTGCCTAACCAACATGAGTCAGTATTTGGAGAGTAAACAGATCCTAAGCTGAGTTCCTTGGAAATGGTATACAAATTGTGACTATTCTAAAGAAACAACTGTGACTTTGATGCTCATCCAAGACTCATATTTTCAAAACTGGAATACAATCCCTCTTAGGACCCAATTTTTCACCAGAGTTCAATATCAACTTTTCAATTATTAACTGAAATTATTTGATGAACTTCAGCATCACTCTACCTCTTTTCATTGGATTGTGACAGATTCCTCCAAGTCCAAAGTGTACTTACTTTTAAGTTCTCAGGCTACTAGATGTTTTTTAAATAATTGAAATACATTGTGTATTGCAAATCAGGTGTTTTGTGACTAATGTGCCTGTGAAAGAGATGCTATCTGCTTTTTGTGAGAAAAAGCAGATTTTAAGCTTTGCCTTCAAGACAACTCCTGACATGAAGTAATGTACACAGATGCCTTCAAGTACCATAAAAACCAAAAATCATGTTTAATACATAGAACTGAGGATGAGTCCCCACGACTCCATCAGCTAATAATCCTTCCTGAAACATATAATAGTTATCTCAAAGCTTACATCCTGAATTATCAGGATACTCAAGAGGTTTTTCCTTTTTGTTTTTTTTGGGGTTTTGTGTTTTTTTTTTTTTTTTTGGCATATCTGATCAGTAGTTTCTGATCAACATCAGAACCTTAGCAATTAGTTAACCACTCCTTCTAAACATGTAACATCTCATCATATAAATTATAACTAAATTTCAGCTGGTTATTTTTTCTGTCAGCTTAAATATAAAAACAGTATTGACATTTGTTTCCACTTCTGTTTCCAGAGGTAGTATTTTAAGAAAAGAGGTAATTTCTTAAATGCAGCACAACAGGTTAAAATACAGACTCACAAATGACTGGATGGGAAAGTAATAGAAAGGATTATTTCAATGAAATAATAGGCAGACATTTAATTACGGTTAGAAAGCAACAATATAGCAGAAAGTAGCATTTAGTGCCATTTTGCCCACAAAGAGCAAGCTTTCTATACTAATCCTCAGCTTTGATGTTCTGCTTAAATTAGCTCTTCCAGAGGCCAATAAAAAATAAATGTTTGTCATCATGAAAAAACTGTAGAAAAGAAATCCCTTATGGTTTGGTAAGTTTGGGGGGTTTTTTTAAACTAACATAATCACAAAATATGCTGAGTTGAAAGGGACCCACAAGGATCATTGAGTCCAACTCTTAGTCCCACACAGGACACCCCAGAAGTCACACCATGTGCCTGAGAGTATCATTCCAACACTCCCTGAACTCTGTCAGGCTTGGTGCTGTGACCACTGCCCTGGGGAGCCTGTTCAGTGCCCAACCACCCTCTGGGGGAAGAACCTTTTTCTGATATCCAGCCTAAACCTCCTCTGGCACAAATTCAGGCCATTCCCTTGGGTCACCACACAGAAGAGATCAGTGCCTGCCCCTCCTCTGCCCCTCACAAGGAAGTTGTAACTGCAGTGAGGTCTCCCCTCAGTCTCCTCTCCTCCAGGCTGAACAGACCAAGTGCCCTCACAGCTGCTCCTTACATGGCTTCCCCTCAAGGCCCTTCACCATCTTGTTGCCCTCCTTTGGACACTCTCAAGAGCTTAACATCTTCCTTGCTATTGCTGGGTTAGAACTATTTGTGTTTAAGACTTCATAAAAACACATAAATTGAGGAGAGCATAAAAGAAATTCCATTTCAGGGTATTAAAAGAAAGGTTTTGTCTGAGCTATACAGAAAAGACAGTAAATATCATCTGCCTTTATACATTTGTGCTAGCTGATTACAGAAAAAAATCAAGCATTTAAAAGATTATATTAGATCCCTTTTCCAATTACTCATAAGAAAAAAAGCCAAATATTTCCATCAAATAACGATTAGTAGTGACTAGGCTGATTATAAAGCCTTAAGTCTTACCCTTGGCCTCTTTCCCTTTGCCTTTTGTTTCTCTTTGCTTAACATTCTTGAGATACCCTTGGGGAGAACTTGGAGTCATCTCTTCAGGAGGAGGTGAACGAGGAGTGGTGGTGCTATTTTCATTGTTTGGTTTGTGCACTGGAGAAGAGTGTGTGGAAGCAGAAGGACTTGACCCTAGAGGACTTTCTGTGCTTTCTCTTTTTTCAGGCTTCTCACTCTTTCGATCTGTGTCATCCAGGCGTGGGAGAGGTAATTTTTCACTTGTTTCTAAGGTCTTGGTTAGGTACATAGTGGAAGGTTCTCTGTTGAGAACAGTATCTTCTGAATCTTCATCCTTCAACAGATTCAGAAGTCATTTTATGATAAACGTGACATATACCCATTTACTGCATGATCTCTTACCAGGATGGAAAGATATGCTACACTGTGCAAACCTTCTCAATTGAGAAAATTTTCTGAGCATACTCACTTCTCGATGCCATCTAAATCACATGAAGCTCATTTTACAGGCTTTCTGTTATCCATCTCTAGAGAGATCTTTCTGCACATCACAAATAATCTTTTTCTAGCCCAGTCAGAAATGTTCTGGTACACCTTAGCCATTCCAATCCAATGCAACCACTTTCAGTCGAACTGAATTAGTACAGTGTTCTCCTTCTACGACAGGCTCTGCCATGTACCGACTATGTACACCTCAGTTCTTCAACTGTATTCCAGAAACATGATAGAGCATTTTACTGGTGTACTTCTTGTGAACTTAATTGATGACTTATAGAATAATGACGCATTTTGGAAGTGTTTAGGTTTTGAAGAAATTTGGTAACTAACTTGTTTCAGATTAAGGAATAATAAGATCAGTGAGCTAACATATCTCTGTATCAAAATCCTTCAGTAAGCACAATACAATAAACTCGCATAGTTCTTTGCTAACTTGAAATTACCTGTGCCACAAAAAACATGTCAAAGTTCACATATATGGAATGAACCCCAAAAGGGGTTTTCACTTGATGTAACATAAAAATATGATGCTTTGGCACAGTCTGAATGAAGCATGGACAGCACTTAAAATTGCAAGTACAGACAAAACTCAACACGTAGTCAGGTTCCTGAATGTGTAATCATCTACCAGTACCTGTAGATTTGCAGTCTGTTGTCCAGCCCCAAGAGATTCTTTCAGCTTTGATCGAGAAGGTGGCTGGCGTTTTACTTTCAAAGCAAGCTGAGCTTTTGCTTTGTGAGCACTGGTGTCTAATCTGGGAGTATCCCCAACACAAGCATCAAAATCTGCAACAAATATGTACTTCCTTAAAAAAACAAACAAATAAACCAGCAAAAACTGGTAGGCAAGTTCACCAACCCACTGTCTGGAAAAATATTTAGACTTTAGATCAGAATTATTCTACCTGTTAACCATTACTGTATGAAAATACTGTTTATATTATACTACACTGTTTTAATACATTGCAAAACCAATTTCTAATTAATCTTAAATATACTCCTACCCAACTTCTTCCATTAAAAAATAATAAAATCCAACAGAATATAATTTTACTATGGCTTGAAAACTGAATTTTATTCTCAAACATGAAAATGTGTGCCCTGAGTGTGCTTTCCTATCCTCATTCTTTAAGACAGAAACTGTGTAAAAAGTACATAAGCATTTACCAAGTACTTTAAAAATTTGATTCTTATTTGAACCTCCATCTGCTATTTTGTAACATTCTGGGCATAAAATTACAAGGCAAAAAAAAAAACCCAAACCATAGCAAGTTTTGCTGTATATCACAGCTTAAAATCAATGGGATTTTAACAGACATATATCAGTGTTGTAGTCCCACTAACATTACTGGTTTCACTGACAGATTATCTAAGGAACAGTTAAAATGGTTGTCTCTCTGTCTGTCTCCTCTTTCCCACAACATTTAAGAAATACATTACAACAATACAAGAAATGTTGGGGAAACCTAAACTCAGCTATCCACACTGGCTCAGGTCAAACATTTACCCAGTCAGTATGAAATAAGAAAACACTTCATTTCTTTTAACAACAAAAAACCACTACACGTATAACTCCTAATTTTTGTTAAGTGCAAATCAAAAATCCTACAGCTTACTTACCAGAAATTAGCGTATCTAAAGAATTTATTCTTTCTTCTACTGATTTGGTTTCTTTTCCATTTTCTTCCTCTATTTTTGCATGCTTGTTAGATTGGCCTGCACTTTGACAGCCATCTTCCAATGAACTGCCACCTTCAAACACATAAGGCATTTTCTCATATACTTTTAATTTACTCTCAAGTTCCGAAATCTGCAAGAATTAAAATTCAGAAGTGAGATCCAACTCTCCAAGAATGCAGAAGTTTATTTCAAAATATAATACTGCTTTACTTTTTCCTGATATATTTTCAGTTGTTCTGCATACTTCTGGTCTCTCTCTTCAAGTAGCCTTGAATGATCTTCTTCTTTCTTCATAAATTCTATTTCTCTGGTGAAAGATATATAATATACATTTATGAAACAGTAATACAGTAAAAAACATAGAAAAATATGCAACAAAATAGAAATACGCACAATTGCATTTATTAAAAAGCATTCCATTAGTAAATGGTGACAAAAATCAGCCTGTAAGCTGTAACTGATTCATTAATCTTGTAATGCCATAAAATTACCTATGTATTTGTATGCTTCTACAGTCTTCAAAGAAAATACATATGACTGTAATTTCTGGGCAGAAAAAGAATTGTGGCAACACTTTTTCTGCAAGGTTACAACCATGTCTCTACTTTTGAAAGTGGCAAGCTGCATATACATTTAAGCCTGAAATTCATGCATGACTCAAATAATTACATCTTACTCTCTTCCACAAAGATACATGCACATACAGTATTTTCCTCCCAAAAGCTATGGCAAAATTCTTTGTAGGAAAATAAACTGCATTTCAAGTTTCTACTTGGTACATCCTACAGAACTTGCAATGGCTGCGTTTTACAAAAAGAAACAACGAATACAAAGAAGGAAACAAAAATAAAAGCTGCTTTTGCCTGCATCATATGAAATAACATATAAAACCAGGAAATAAGCATAAAACATCTACAAAAGATGCAAAAGCTTCAGGGACAGTCAAATGAGTAATGGGAATTTGCTAAAAACAGTGAGGAAATGGAAACTAGCATGTTAGCAGTCGTCTTAACGTACGTTTGAACTTCCATGCGGATAAGCTTGGGAGGAGAGGGGAAAGGAGACCTTTAAAAAGCTCATCAAACAGCACAAAAATGTACTGGGAAAAGTAACATTTCTGGATGTGGATTACAGAACAAAAGATCATATAAACTGCCTTTAAAAAATAAACAGCAAGTGGAGAAATTGGGGAAAAGAATTATATGCTTACAGTAACTATCAAAAGCAACAGTTGTGTTCTATATTATTAAGACATGTCTACAAATATTTTGCAATTAGCTCTTGTTTAGCTACAAGGAGAGAAGGCAGAACAATTAGACACAGCTGCATGACAACAGTGTTCAAGTCTTACACAGGTGTATGTAATAAGCAATACTACTTCTACTAAATAACCTAAACCCATTAACAGATTGAAGATACTGTTTTCATGCTTCTATTTCATTGGGCTAGATACATATCTCCAACTCCATTTTTCTCAGAATTCCTTTTACTCCCACCACAAGACATAACTCAGACTGAATCACATGTATCTGACTCTTACTAAATATGCTCTGATGCCTACTCTATTTGGAACATTTAAGTCAGTCAAAGGGATTTTCACAAACAGCAAAAGGTACTGCCAAACACCTCTTTTCAAATTTCAAGTAGTCCTTCCAAAAGTACACATGCATTACAGCTTCTCAACTAAGTTGTTCTAAAAAAGAATGTTATTGAAATATTAAATAGTTGTTCCTAAGCTAAGCATCAAAAGCAGCAGCAAAATTTTTGGAGAGCCTTTACAGAAGTTAATGCCTTAAGGTATGGAAGAATTTAGCATTTACAGCTCACTGATTATTAAACTCTGATAAATGAAAAGAAAGTGTGTTAAGCAAGTCCTACTCCTAGGTACAGTTGACAGCTTTCCCCATAATGTACAAAACATACAAGCAATAAATCACATAGTGATTTTGGAGTACTTACTTTTGTTGGTAATCTTTAAGCAATTTCTTGGCCTTGCTGTATTTTTTTTCAAGGGCATCACATTGTTCTTGAGTCTCCTTAAGATGCTCATTTACTGTTTTGCATAGATTTTGTGCCTCTAGCCAGTAGGTCTCTAATTTTTTAATTTTCTCTTTACTTTCATCCAAGTTTTGCTGCAGTTGGGCTCGATTAAATTTCCATTCAGTTTTTTCTGCTTCAACAATTTTTAACTGAAAGGATTAATATTTAAGAAATTAATCTAAACTAAAAGACGAAAGAAAAAACAGTTGTTTATACAGGTGTAAGTAGAGAATAGCTAACAACAACTACATACTTATCAGTAATATTAAAGCATGACACAACTATTAAAGAAATCTTCCAACCCTTGCTAATCCAAGCAAGTTTAGAACTGAAACCCAAGAATTTTTCACTGCTTCCTCACTGATATCACTTTTTTTTTCCTAGAAAGATAAAATGAGCAGTACCTTTATTGTTAGCTTATAGTGTTCCAGATGTCACTATATCTTAATACCTCTGCAGAGGTCTGTTATGAATCCTTTTAAAGGCAACTGGAGATAAAGAATCTTGACCTGTATAAGACAAACACCCTGTTCCTACTATTTTGTTACCAGCTGCTTTTTGAATAAAGCTAATGAGACCAGTTGATCTTCCCTGCCACTTTATATGTGACTGGAGTGCCCTGCTGAATGGTAATAGGCTCTTCAGGAGAGATAGGCAGGGCAGAAGAGGTGGAGGGGTGGCACTGTGTGCAATAGAATGGTTAGAGTGTATGGAGCTCACAGTTGGCAGTGGCACAATTTAGGGCCTCAGGGTAAGAATTAAGGGGCAAACAAATAATGCAGATGCCACTGTGGGAGTCTACTATAGGCCTCCTGTCCAAGACAATGATGCCAATGAATTATTCTTTGATGAACTAAAGGGCCACTTCCAAATGAACTGCTCTTGTCCTTATGGGAGACTTCAACTGACCAGAAATTAACTGGGAGCATCACATAGCTGGTACAACCCAAGCCAGAAGATTCCTAAAAACTTGGAGCTCTCAACAATTGCAGAGTGCAGGAAAGACCCCAATATATACTCCTATAGAAAATTATTGCAATGGGAAGCACTACCCCCTCCCCAAGTGCTACCTGCTCCCAGCAATGTGCTGCAACTTGTACTAGGCTGGGTGCTACTGAGCAAGGCAACACAGACAGGCAATAGGATAAAAGCAGCTCGTCTACAAGTAGTATTTCCAGAAAAGGGCCACATACAAATCTGCATCAGTGGAAAAAAGCAAAAAAGAACAAGAAACCCTTTCTCAGAATAAGCAGAAGCACTGAATGAATCCTCAAAAAAAAAAAAAAAAAAAAAAAAAAAAAAAAAAAAAAAAAAAAAAAAAAAAAAAAAAAAAAAAAAAAAAGCTGGAAAAAACTCCCTGCCCAGAGCAGGTCAAAAATCTGAGGAGAGAAAGAGGAAACAGTACCAGAAATAACGTTCTGGTAGCAGAAAGACAGTCACAAACCACTGTTTGCAAGTGCCAAATCTATACTCAAATAAGCCATGTTCTACCCACTGATAATATTCTCATACTTGTTTAGGAGATTGTTTCATACAGTGCTCCACTATATTCAGTTACTCTAAACAGTATTACTACAGCATTCCATTTTATAATGGTACACAGGAGATTTTGGGTCTGGGTTTGGGTTTTTTTTTGACTGTTTTGTGTCGGTTTGGGTATTTTTTTTATTTTTAATTTGAGCATAGCTCTTCAGCTTAGTCTGTCTAGCACAACACAGAGTATATATTGCCTGAGGCCTAAATGCCTTTTGCATCCAGCCTATTCCTGGTAAAATTAGTAGCTGTGGAAATAAAAAATCCCAAAACTAAACCACCCAACAAAAAACCCACCACCAAATAATAAGATTCTTTGAAAACTTACTTTCTCCTTCAGTTGATTCACTTCAGCTACTGTTACTGCATGTTTTAATTGCAGCTGAAACAAATGAAAAAAATTGTATGAGCACAAAAAATTAAATTTGACATGCTAGTTTACGAATTCCTCCATGATTCCCTTTTTCCTCAAACTGTTTTTATAGTGTGGCATCAAGGCAACTTAATTATTTGTCAATTACAGAAGTAATTGTGAGCTTTTATTAAAAAAAAAACAAACAAACAAAAAAAAAACCAAAACAAACCTACCTCAAATTAAACCCCCAAAAAGTTCCATGGTAATTAATACTATACTACAGTTAAAAATCCCACATTGTGTCTACGTATTAAGAAAACTGAGGAGATTAAAATAATGTTTCAGTATGCCAGGAGTATGACCAGGCAGCAGTGCACTTATGATGACAACTTGTACACAGAATCAAGTAAAAATTTAACAGTACTAAATATTTTTACAATCAGCATTTATAAATAAATGTGCTGAGTTTGTGTTAAAATTGAACCATGTATTTTTGCACCACAAATCTTGATAGGATTATTAGAAATGGAACAGCTACACATAAGCCAAATGTAAAGATTTTTTTAAACATGTATTAATTATGCCTTGTATCTCACTTTTCATCTGTAACCCTGGAGGGATTTTTTTTTTGGCAAGGCACAGCACACCAAACACAAATTAAAACTAGTGAATCCATGACTATTCTTCATTTAGGTTATGTTAGTAACACCACAGCAGTGATTCTAGATGAGAATGTTATTGCAACCCAAGTAAATATAGCTCTTATGAAAAGATGCTGCAGACTGCTACTATGCTTCCTAACCTAGAAAAATTGTGAATGTTCTCTAGAGATCAACAGCTTGCCATTTCTACCTCAATGACATCATCAACATAATCAAGAGGACAAACTTCAGGAGATCTGCAAAATACCAGTCCTTCACAAAAATAAGTTGATGAAGCACCAAATGACATTTGACAAAAAAAGTTTCTTTGCAGTATATTTTTCTCCTCCCAGAGTAAAAACGACAAGCACTTAATTCTACTAAAGAAGCACAGACCCCTAAATGCCAACAACTGTACCACTTAAATCCCTGAGTAAATCCCATAGCCCTGAATAAAGCAAATATACTCCTATATAAAAAGCTTGGGAAAAGGGAACCATACTATTTCCAATTATGTTAAGTTGCAATTCACAGTCTGGAACACCCTACTGGGTTTGCAAATCCAAATCCTTCAAAAAAATACACCATAAAAACATCCTCCAAGGCAAAAACATGCCTATCTACAGAATCAAGTGCTTTTATGTACACAGAGATTTCCCAGAAGACTGCAGGGACTAAAACGAGAGGTTACATACATATTTCTTGTATTCCTGAAGGACATCTCACAACAACACTTGAGAGCATTCAGCATGGGCATAACTTGCCCCCCCACCTCCCCGACCCATGCTCTCCTCTGCAGCTGAAGCCATTCTACTGTGCAGCAAGTACATGCAAAGGCCAATGGACCAAAGAAGAACTAAGAGAAGGATCCTATCTAAAGCAATGTTCCAACATAACTAGCACAGAGGTGGTGCTGGGTTCTAATGCCTGTTTCCAAGGGCTTTTATTTATTTAATTTAAATGAAAAGACCATTTAACATAAATATGCATAGAGAAATTGGCATTAAAAAGTAACAAAATACCTACATTTCAATGGACAGACCAGAAAGATTTATTGGTGGTGTTGGGAAAAAACAAACCCAAAACCACAAGAAGGACATGAATGAGATTATATCCAAATCCTACAAGGTTCAGATGATCCCCAGTACATCACAGAGAATATTTAAGAAACTACTACAACACCTCTTTAAATTTCAGAAGAGACTGTGCTGAATCCATATCCAGTAGTAAACCAATGTCTTCATTTTCAGGAAGATCAAAAACTTCTACAGATTTTCCATGTAAATGTGACTCATATGTATCATCTTCATCATCATCATAGTCATCATCCTGACAAAATCAAAAAATCACAACATTCTGTAATGCACACAACAACCAAAGTATGCAATTGAGGAATCTAAACAGCTGCAAAAATTTTCCTGACTAGTTACTATTCCTTTTTAGTTTCTTATACTTATGATAAGTGGTAAAGATGAATTGCAAACACCTTTATCAAAGTTCCACAAAGGAGAGCAAAGTAGAACATGCACCAAACAATCACATACCGCTGATAGTTAAAAATATATTTTGGAATATTGATAGTGACAATCATGTGCCTTGAGAATAGTAATGCACGAAGTTTGTATTTTCCTGTTTTTAACAGGTTGCCTGTTTTATCCTTTTTTGCTTCAATTTGATTAAAACACCCCATTTATTCCATTAGCAGAAGTTATTGCACATAGTGGTAATCACATACTTTTAAAAATATGTAAGTCTGTACGGTGTTTTACCTGCTCTGTATCATCATGAACATAGTGCTGCTCGTACAGACATCTCTCTTGCTCTAAGGTCTCACTAATGAGACGGGCTACTTCACTCTCAGCTCCTGGCTTCTCTCTCCCAATCAGAAACCTGCAGGAAAAAAACAAATTTACTTGCAGCAAAAGAATTTTAAGGTATGCTTAAGAAATGAGTTTGCCATACTATTGCCTTTCACAACACCTTCGTAAATATTTCATACTACGGTTTTGTGTTCTCTGTGAATGAAAAATGACAAAAAGAAAGTGTTATTTCATAGGAAATATACGTACCTCACTGTGCCTTTGGTGTTCTTTAATACAGTGGCTGCAAAGAACTGAGTAACTCCCACTAGACTTATGCCATCAACCTCCACAATCTGATCATTTACTTGAATTCTGCAAAATACATAAATGCTTAGCTATCAGTTAAACAACCATATTTTGGCTTGAAGTATTTCTGACAAACATAACTTAAAACTCACTAGTATTTACAATGACAAATTCTGAGTCCATTGAAATTCATTGTTTAAGAAGTCTCCTGATCCTTAGTTACTACGTAAATCTCCAATTAAAATTTACACAGTATTTGCCTTGATATTTTTTATACTATTTACACAGTGACTGGTGTCCTGGGGTGTCAACATGATTTTGTGGTACTTCCATGCATGGGCTTATGCTAAGCTTTGCTTATATATGGTGAAACCAGAACTACACTTAATTAGCAAAAATGTCCTATAATAAATAATCCCAGGTTTTTAAAAATTAACATAAAGTAGAAATATAATAGTCACTCAGCTGCATTCAGCTTTTGTACTTTTATTCACAGTATTCAGCATACCTAATAAAAGCAATTGGGCTCAGTTACAAATTTGTAAAAAGCATAATCAATTCAATAGAAAACTCACCGTCCATCCCTCTGAGCAGCTCCACCATCTGTTATTGTTTTTACAAAAATACCTAGTTTTTCCAGTCCCTGATCAGCACCAACTCCCATTCCAATGATACTGATGCCCAGACCCCTGTCACCTAAGGGATTCAAAAATTTAACATTAGCTGCATGACACATAATGTAACAATTAGCAGTACGGGGTTGTTTCAAAGCATTCCAAGTCCCTTCACACAAAAGATATGAAAATGTGCTAAAAAAAAAAAAAAAAAAGAAAAAAGACAACACATGTTTATATACTACCAAAAGCCTTTTTGTCCTGTAGTCATCCTAACTTAAATTCAGTATGACAATTCACACTTAGTAGAGGCCTATCCAGTTAACAATCGCCAAATTCAACAGAATTAGCCACAAATCAAAGCTTAGACAAACATTCAAAGATTCAAGATCTAAATTCTGGGAAACTGCAGTTTTAAACAGTTTTATATTTTGTTAACATAATATCCGTTACAAATGTTCAAGGTTTGATTTGCACCTTTTTCAATTTCCACTGGAAATACTTCCATTTTTTCCACCCTTTTCTCAAGTTCATACTCAGCTGAGGCTGCCACAGGGTCAACTTCTTCATTACGTCTATCATAGTCTTCATTTGAGTACGTACTGAAAACCTAAGAAAGGTAAAATAAATTTTTTTTAATGTTTTCTCACCTTCTTTCAAACATCATACAATTGAAAGACAATCAGTAAGGAAATTAGTGATACTTTCAGAGATCTCATTTTCTAAACAACCATCAATTTAATAAATGCTGCTGCTGTCAGACAGTTTCCAACATGGACAGAAGTAATACTTTAAAAGTTTCAAAACAATTCCATAAACACATTTTGTGTTGTAAATGTACAAAATAGTTAAAAGAAATCAGTTCTCTCTTTTTGATCCAGTGTGACTTTTTTTTTAGGACTACATTCCACCAAATCCTTCCTCTCTTCTTCCCTCCCCCCACACCATCTGCCAATTGCAGTGTTTCAAACAGATGTAGTTTTCTGATTTTGCAAGGGAATCATGCAGTTTCCCAGGAAAAGGAAATGCCTTGCTACATACATTACTATTTTTAGTAATCGCTGCAGCTGAATTTCTGGATTGTTAAAAGTAAGAGATAAACAAACAACACATATTAAGACAGAAATCTACAAAGGAAGAATGAGCTACATTTAACAGGATTAATTTTACATATCAGCATGTTCATTAGTTGCATTTAAATTAATAATTTAGGGAAAAAATGGAAAAACAATATACCATCCCCACTTATTTTAAAAAAACAAGGTTTATCTGCTAAATGTTTTTCAGGCACTGAGTGTTTTATTCAACATCACTGTAAGACAATAAACAGTAACTGACTGCAGCTGCAGCAGCCACCTCCCTAATCAAGAACAAGCAGTGCTGACACCAGGTTCATTTATGCTGGCCTACTAAATTTTTGCACCTCTGTATTTGCCACTAAGACTACCTAGGCAGGTAACTGCAATCATGTAAGTAAGACAGCATTGAGTCTACTTAACATTTTTCCTGTGAATTTACATTCACTGGTATATGGTGTTAGCTCTGCATGGCAGTAGCCTCACACACAAAAAACCTGTCACTGAAACAGGTCCCAAAGAATAACTAATAGGTACAGTATTTTCCACGGGGAGTTACTGCTTCCCCTTCAGACTCCAGCCGGAGGTCAGTTTCACAAACTCTTCCCAAAACCCGCAAAACTCCAGAAACATGGCATGGCCAGAGTTGATCCAGTAAGTAAGCAAGATTAGATCCACTTGGCTGAAAGGGAAGGGTGAAACCCATCCTCAGAAGATTTATGTTTCACCCAATAAAAGAACCTTCCTGAAAAGTTGCTCTTTCTAAATCTTGCATAAAGGTTAATAAATGCCTTTTGACTAAGATACAGACATCAGTAGGCAACAACTGGACACAAAAAGACAACAGGGGGTCACATTTACAGTACATCTTCTATGAACTTTACAAAAAAAAAAAATCTGAAAAATAGCCACAGAAAACCATCTAAATGGTCTAAAGTATCCTTACTCTATCACTATCAGAAGAAAAGTTGGCCAAGTTCTTTAAATTAATCCCCCTCCTCAGCTCCCAAATCAGTAAATAGGATATGAAGCAGAAGCATTTCATGAAACCTTCTCCCTTTGGAACAAAATCAGTCTCGTTTGCTTCCTTTCCATCTCAACACAAGACGCAATCTCTCTAAAAATAGTCAAGTTATAATGAGATGAATTTTAAACTAATAACAAAGAGGAAGTTCATGAGTGGACAAATGATAACTTCTTAATGAGAATATTTGAGTTCCTGAGAACAAATCAAATACCAGGGTATGAAAAAAATCAAGTTTGCTTATAAATTAGTATAATCTAGTACTTATTGTACAACTAAAATGTTACAGGTCACTAACTGGCAAATGGCTGAATGAGCAAAATTTGGAGAATGGCAGTAGCTTATCCTAGAGACTCTGACAACTGTATTTTCTTTATTCTTTGTAACTCAGTGGTCTAACTCACAAAGCAGAAGATGATGCAAGTAGTCACTATTTACTGAAGAATTTTATTACTACAGATGACTAATTCCTTGCACAACATTTTATAAAGTGCTGGAAAGTTGGAGGAAGCAAAGTTGCACCGTAACAACAGCAGTATATATGCTGCAAGTCTTGGGCTACCAGCATTAAAATATTTCTGCAACTTCTAAAAATTATTTATTATTTTTTCAACTTAAAAGTAATAGAACTGTACTTGGGAGTCTCATGGAATTTGCTCATTTTGATGCAAAAGTGATCACAGGAATTGATCATCTACTGGGAGCAGATAATAGAATTTAAAAGTACAGGTCCCTTAGATTCCAGTGATGTTTATAACTGGTATTAATAAAATAAAAGCACAAACATATCTATGCAAATTAAGACTACTAATATTTATGCATACTAGCTTTTTAAGTAAAGCCTAGCTGAAATCAGTTCTGAGGAATCCACTAAGAGAAAGAATTCATACTTATCTCCTATGTGACAGATGACAAGTGTGTGAGAACATTTAGGTAATATTCTAAAAACCATAACTTCACGACTAAAATAAGTTAGTCCCATTTCAAAATAGTGGGAATATCACCTCCCCTCTAAACTTTAGCAAAATAATTCTGAAGAAAAGCATCAATTTACAAAGAACAGAGGAAAATCAAAACTTATAACCAGAAGCCAACATTGCAATAACAGAAAGTTTTTGTAGTGTGCCGTTCTTTTCCTACAACCAAAGTGTCAAGGGCAAAAGACAGACATTTTTATTGTGTATATGTGGAATTATAATATGGTGTTCATATTTTATGGGACAGAAACAGTAGAAATGTTGATACTAATACAGAAAATACAGAACTACTCAGCAAGTTTGTTCTCATGAAGTAGCAAAAGTAACCTTTAAACACGGTCAAAATGTGCATAATAAATAATATAAGTTCACAGTTTAGAAGACTGATGAGAAAGCTAAACATGTTCATCCCTGCACTGTGTCTGGCAGGGTTTAGTCACTGAATCAAATGCATTACAGACAAAAGAAATTCTAATCTTACTATTCAGAAGCCACTGCTAGCCAGAGGTCGTAAAATTATTAGTGTGCAAGTAGTACTTTTAAAAGATATTCTTTAGCAAACACAAGTTATTGTTTCACGACAGGAGAAAAGAAATTAATTTTACTGTGGAAACCATGTTAATTTTACAAGCCTTTTACCACAGCTTGTTATATCCAGAAGGTTACCCTAACACGAATAACTTCTGAATCTTGACAAGATATCTGAAAAAATAATTTTTTTACACTCAAGACCTTTTCCTTTCAGCACAAATAAAATTAATTTGAATTAAAAAAAATAAATCTGTTAGAGGCCTGAATTTTTAAGAATTACTGTAATTAAATTCTTAAGATACATAACTGCAAATTTTCAAATATACTTAGTGCTTGAACAGCACACGTATTTACATGGAGATAGAACAAGCTGCATTCTTTACCAGGAAAAGGAATCACTTTTTGAATGCAAAACTCAGTTTTGCATCTTCTATGAAGATGCTTATATCAACATCATCAAGATCAGCACTAAAAAACCACCAACACAGCCCACTGTCTAAAAGATCCTACTGCTGAATTCCTGCAACTGTAGAGACCTGGAAATCTCCATTATATCATCTTCGTGCTACCATAGAAAATAGTATTATCACTGAAAAACAACAACCTCACTTCAAACTCTTCACATCACACAAAAAGGTCTCCTTAAGTATTATTGCTAGTTTTAGAAGAATATGAATTTTGTTAGAGGGCAAACACTAATTTACCATGTGTTTGCATGAAAGTGCTACAGAGTAACAAAACACAGTCCAAGGACCAACACTGCCACATTCATTTCCAGCCTATAGATTTGTTAGTGCCTGATGAAAGCAGAACCTTACAAAAGTAACCAAACAGTAAGATTAAAGAGATCAGTAACTGCCCAGAAAGGCTTCCCACTATTGGAACAGAAGCAATAGCAACATCACTTTAAAGTCCTGTAATCCTGCAGTATTTGCTGGAAAGCCTCACGGCACCTGCACGGGCAGTTACAGTAACACTTGACAGCTGAGAGAGGCCCCGAGTGTTACTGACACCTGCCCGGGCTCACACCCAGCCACGGCTACAGCCCCTGCCTCACCTCGCTCCTGAAACACAGCGCTCCCTCCGATCCTGCCGGTATACTGACAGCAATAAAGACAAGCATTCAAAACACAACTTACAGCTCAGGGAAAATTAGCTAATAGTGAACAGTTTCAGCTTTCCAAATTGATGGCTTTTGTGATGCCTGGCAAAATGTGAAGTGCCTGGGCAAACATGAATAATCATTTGAAATAGTAGCACTGAAGTATAATGTACACTTTACAGTTTACTCTTACAATCTCCCTCTTCAGTTCAAGTAGACATCTTGTTACCACTGCCCATTCTTCCCTCTATTTCCAAAAGCTACACTGTTGGTATTTTATTACCAATACTTTTTGTATTTTAAGTGAAAAGTACCTATACCTGATGTAAGTCAATTCATGCTATAAAATCATAGAATCAGCATAGAGAAATATGTCACTTAATTTTATTTTTTAAACACTCACGCCTTTACCCTTCTTCAAATAGTTTTCAGAATGGTTGGCAACTGTTAAAGAGGTTGATATTATAAGTCATTACACTCAAGGTAGTATTTTCTGCTACTAAGCAGGTGGACAGGCAGGCTGCACACACTTATGCCCTTGATCTTGATAAACAGTATGACTTAATCAAAAACCTCAACCAAGTCAGTTTACATAAAGACCTAAGTGCAACCCTGTTTCAGATCTACATTACAGGCAATTTCATATAGACAATTTAATCATAAACAAACCAGGTTTTTAACCAGGCTCACTATTCCCTATTTAATACTCAATAAAACCAATAAAATGTATTCTCTAGTTCTGTATTTCACTGCAGGAGCAAAATCACTGGGACCATCCAGAGAACAAGACAGACAATATGGTATCGGTTTCAGTCAGGTTATGCTACCTACTTGAGAAGGAGAAACACTTTCAGGTGTTTAATTTTTAAATCCCCATGGAAGAAATATTGAAGACAGAGAAAAGCATTTATTCAGATTCAGAGCACTGATCTTCTTTCATTTCAAACATCAGAGAAGTTGAGATTCAAGATCTCCATCTGTGGAAACGGTGCTCTGCTGTGACCTGGTTGTACTTCCCTATCAGTTGACCTGGCATTGCTCTCTGACTGACAAGGAGACTGAAAGACTCCAAAATAAATAGAATATGACCAGAAGAGGAAAAAACTACTCGCACTACCACATAAAAGGGGGCACCTGAAAAAAATCTTGGCTCCCTGACTTTGCATATAAAGAGAGTGATCCAGTTATGAACATCCATACCAAGACCATCCACTTGGTACCACCAGTTTACACCTGTCACATAGATGTGTGTATTTATTTAGTATTCACCAAAACAAAAGCCTTGACCTGACCAACTCTAAATAGTAAGCAAATTGGTATGGGGAACTTCAAAAGAATAACAATGAACAGAAAAATAGTCCACCTGACTGTTTTCTAAAGACCGTAAGAAGAAGAAACAACAACAAAACAACCTTGTCATACCAGATCAACTCAATTAACTAATCTCATGTTTACTGTCACTAGCAATGATCAATACCCCAGGTCTGAAAAGAAGGGTCATCTCACTATGTCAAGTCACATCAGAGGGTGATGGAACAAAATGATTGAGAAATACATCTAGAGAATTTGCCACATTGCATAATACTTTCCTACTCAATAAAAATATCAGATTGTTGTAAAAATTCTGCAACACTGCACCTTCATCTCAAGATTATAATATATGTACTCAGATAGTGCAGGCACACATCTTTTTCGGATATCCCTCGTAGTGTTCACCTTCTATCTTTGAATTATATGAAAAGGGATAATTTATTTTTTCATCTCTCCAAAGGTTAACTACAAACAAGTTTCAGGTACTGTCTGTTCATTCTTTACCAGCCTAGGTTACGTATCCTCAGATGCTAATAACAATAATCATCATCAAAAAGACACTGAATCTTTCAGCAGCTTAACTGTTGAGCTAATGAACTTGTCTCCTATAAATTTATACTCTCTGGACTCTCGTCTAAAGATCCTTGAGATACTAAATCAATCTATTATTGCAAAACTTACATATCAAATATTTCCTAAAAATATAAACAGAAGATGTATGATATTAAAAAAAAAAAAAAACAAACAAAAAAAACCCAAAAAAAGAAAACAGCTTGACTTGAAAGGGCTTCTTTCTGGAGATCTGAACAACCATCCCCGAACTAAACCAGCACAAAAGACTATAAACACATGAGAAATATTGAACTTTTTAACCCAGGTAAACCTCTAGACCGAATTAAATCCATTTAAGGTTAATAAACATTTAACTTATATAAAAATTGAAATTTCAGTTAAGAGTTTAAAATTATCTTTTCTCAAAACCCCACCCACAAAAAAATTTCACATGTGTGAAAATATGTACCTTCTTCCTCCAGTTAATAGCCATGTTTTTAACATCCCATACTGTTAACCGTCAGGAATGCCACACTCTCAGATGCAGGCAGAACAAAACAGGGTTACTTTTTGCAAAAAGTCACGGAAAAGTACCATGGAGAGTTTGAGATAAAAATACAAAGAAAAGTTGTTATGATGTTAAGCTAGAAATGTTGTAATGTTGATAAACAGAGCTTCAAAATAACTAAAATCTCGAGTTACAAAAGAAAATCATCATTGCAAAAGATCCCAATCAAAGCACAATGGAAATACGCTTACATTATCTGTGTCAAGAAAAAAAAGCAGATGGCTTCCCACATGTAAGTCTACTGTTTAAATCTACTTGCAAATGAAATCTCTATTTTCCTACATTAACCTACATCCATGTCACATACTTGTTTCTTAATGCCCCAGAAGTGTTTTACTGAAGTGCTTGAGCAATGGCTGACAACTGACCAGTCATCAATTCTCTAATTACCCTGAAGAAACTCCAGGGTTTGGGTATCTTCGACCAGTTAGTGTATTTTGTATCCCTTTTTGTGTATGACATTTTAAGTATATAAGTTAACAGTTCAAAAATCAGAGGATGTAGGAAGCTGAAACACTACTATATAGCATTGTGTATTCAATGAGTGTTCAAGAATCTCTGCACTGACCTAGAAAATTTGTGCATCTCCTAAAAGTGGTAAGCATTTACTGATATGTTGTTACACAAGAAATCTAATTCAATGGTATCTTCATTTACTGCTTCATTAACTTCCACAGAAAGCGGTTTTGTACTAAGACATTGAAGAGTAGGCCAGCTTGAAAAACATTACCGTTTGTGCCCAGCTATACATAAACCAGCTCTATTCTGATGTGTAAGACAGGTGCAATATTATTAAGAATTCCCATATTCTCTCAGAAGCAGCTGATACTTGACTGGCCAGGACAACACACAAACTATGAAACTGCTTTCAGTTTCCTTAAGAAAGAAATTTAAACTTCTGCTCAATTGTGACAATACAGAAGCAACCCCTTTATGAAGGTTTGGGTTTTGCTTAGGTTTTTCGGGTTTTTTTAACTGTGTTCTTAACTAAACAATCTTAAAATATATTATTATTCACAAAAAGCTGGGAGCAGCCACTCCCACGCAACATGAATTAGGTAACACTGACAATTAAGCAGACTTGCGGAAGCAAAAAGTAACTGTACTATCTTTTCAGTTTACCTGAGCTACAGAATTTCTAAGGATCATAAATCATTGCAGAAATTAGTCACTGTGCTATTAAAGGTTTTGAGGACAAAGTTTGACATAGTCAGAGGTAAAAACATCTCAAGAAGTCAATTTGAAAACAGGTATTTGTTCTCCCAACTAAAAATTTCAAAGTTACAAATGTCAAAGAGCACTCAGTCATTACACTTATGTTAATTAGAGCCTTTCAAGGTAACATCTACATTACAAAGGCAAAATGAAATATAAAGGATGACAGCAGTTACCTGATGTTATTTGCACTGTGTGCAGTGCTGATTGTTTACACAATTTATCCAGAAAACTGAAAGACAAATTCAGTTCCCT
Organism: Scytalopus superciliaris; assembly: GCA_013400415.1. NCBI lineage: Eukaryota > Metazoa > Chordata > Aves > Passeriformes > Rhinocryptidae > Scytalopus > Scytalopus superciliaris. Next base: position 188,085 of record VXBX01007910.1, read on the forward strand.
TGCAAATACCTTGGACAGCTGAGTGTGCTTTACATTCCTTACTGGCTTCATATGTGGCAACAAGAGACTAAAAATTGATCATGTACCATAATATAAAGCCACCCTATGAAGTTCTGCTAATAACTGTATGGTATCACTTTCTCAACTGCTCTAGGAAAAACAAGCAACCAAGACATAATGTGTCTTAAGGTCTGCAGAGATCAAACAGCAGCAAGACTTAACAGACTTGGATCATTCATGGCAAGTAAGAAATTTTCCCACACATCATTTATCACCAATTTCTACAGAATCAAAACATTTCTTTTTAGAAGTCTCCTCTGTGCTTGCTTTCACAGGCACAGGGCAACACAAAATTACAGAAGTATTTGTGTAATTAAGTTCCAACTTTCCTGAAATTATCAGATCAAATTATGTTCTTAAGCTCTGCTACAGATGTCAACAATTACGGACCTCTATCATGGGGCAGATGCAGCATTAGCTACCTTATACATCCCCTGGGAACTCCATAGCCTCCTTCTTTTACTCAAAGGCCTTGCCAATTTTACAACTGACTGGAAACTTTGAAGCAGAAATATTAATCAAATTCTCTTTGTTCCTGCAGCATAAATACTGTTTCTAAGGTGCCTGTGTTTAAGTATATGCATTACCTACACACATATCCAACTTCCCTTTTGCGTATATTAAGTGCAATGGTTAGAGCTCCATCACTGCAGAACTCTGGAAGACCTGAGAATGGTTTTTTGTGCCAAATACCTTCTGAATATTTGGGATTCTTCAACTCTACCAGACACCTGCTAAACAGTAACTGCAAGAGACACAGATGGATTTTTTTTTTTTTAAACAAGGCTATCCTCTCCTCTCAGGAGAACCTACAAGGAGAAACACAGACTTTCTCCTCTAGTGACTATCCATGTCTGAAAATGGCACTCACAAATCAGTCAAACTTAAAGAAGCCACTAGGATACATTTCTCACTATGGCAGAGCTCTAAGCTGTGGTGGGGACCAGGAACAAGCTTCTAGCTACCACTAAGATTTTTTTCTCTTCCAATTTAAGATGTACTAAGATCTACACAGAAAGTGAGACAGATTTCCTTCTGTGAGGTAAAACTGGGATTTTCTCAAAGAAAAAATGATATATTACAGGTACACAACTAAAGAAAATTTTGGGTAAGCACAAAGAAGTTGGAATTCCTTATTTTACAGAGTATAAAACCCAAAGATCATATACCAGGACTTATTCCCACTAAGTATCACGGAAAACGTGAAGCAAAAAGGCAGACATGGGGAAAGAAATCATTGCTTAGGCATGAGGAACAAAGGGGGAAAACCTTCTGAAGATGATAAATAGAAAGAAGTGTCTATACCCAATATAGGTAAGATATAGCCAAGTATCAATGAAAGAGGATAGAGGAAGGCAAGCATCACAAGCTTCAATTTAAGGCCCTTAAAAGGTATCTTCAGTGATCATAGTGTTAGTAAGGACAGTGTATTCTGCCCAAGTGGGGCATTATGGCAAGAACTATGTTATTTTTCATGGAAAACTGCTGTCTGGCATAGACATGGCAGAGAAAGCAGCAGTCTGTTAACAGCCACTGCTTCAGTAGGATTTCAGCAATGATAAGTAAAACCCTGCTTACAGCAGGAAGTCACTCAACACACATTTACAGTAGACTCTACACGGCACTTTCCTCAGACACTCAATGCATGAAAGCAAGGGGAAATGGACTGATGCCCCTCCGGCTCTCTCCCAGCCCTCATCAGACTCATTATGCAGTTTTCAATACCAGCACTCTCCCCTTCACTGCTCCAGGTCACCACTAAAGCAGCATCAACTACAAGAAAGCCATATAAAGTCAGCCTGTCTATGGAGAGACTATAAAAAAACCCCACATGCAACAAAACTCACATTTTACCACATCCAAAACATTTTCTCGGGTACAGCACTGGTATGCATTTAGCAAACTGGGAAATTACAGCTCTCCACTGCAGGAAGTTCAAGAGTCAACAGAATTTTTACAGCCCTCTGATTAGTAAAAGTGAGTCCTGACTCTATATGAGGAGTGTAAAAGTTATTTTTAATAAATGTAATAGCAGAAGAGAAGTTATGCTTAAGAAAGCCTGGACAGTTTCTCATTCCATCCTGGTCCATCTCCAATTCTCCTCCCGAAATCTAACAAGGACTAGAATAATTCAAATCTTTGCAAGAGACCATGGGTAAACACAGTTCGAGTTGGAAAACAACCTTATGTATTTTTGGTGAGGCAAGATCAGACATATAAATCTTTTTCACTTATTAGAGTTGTAACTTACACTATTCCTCATTACCCAGTCTGTCCTGTAACTTCTACTTCTGCAACTTCATGATTTCAGAACACTCATGTTAATGCTCCTATAGCTTTTTCACCAACCCAGTATTAAAACCAAACAATGCATATATGATTATTATTAGAGAGAAGCTGTTGTAATTAAGAAATCGCAATTAATTTATAAGTTTTTTAAACTTGTAACTTTTCTCTTACTTAGTGTTGAATAAAAGCTGTAAACTTACACTTTTAAAAGGGTTTCTAAAGCTTTGGAAAAAACCTCATAAAATGTATTTTTGACCGCAAAACAATTAAAAAATAAAGAAAATTCAAATGTACTTACTTTGATAGGAGCTGTTGAGAACTTGACTTTTCTGTCTGGCTCAGGGTCCTCCTCTTCAGAAAGCCCAGGAAACTCCTCATATTCACTATCATACATATACTCATCCTCTCCCTCCAAAATTTCTTTGCCTTCAGGCTCTTGATTTTCTGGCTCTGTATCCCTGTCATCATCAAAAGCAGCATTCTCTATTCCAAAAGCACTGAAGTCCTCACTTTGCTTTTCCAATATTTGCTCCTCTTCTTCAGGGCCCTCTTCCTGCTCTTGAACTTCCTGAACTTGTGTAACTGGATCATCTCTTACTGACAACCCATCTCTCTCTTCTTCCCAACTGGTCTTGCTGCCATCCATAAACTCTTCTATCACTTCCAAGGCATAGTCACTCCTCTTCCCTTCTTGTACTTGGCCTATGAGCATCTGATCCTCTTGAACAACATGATCTTTCTCCAAACCTTCATTTTCATGCCCTGAGGTTTCATTTTGTGCAACCAGCTCTGTGCAAATCCTCTCTGTGGGGGAAACACTATCTGATCTCTGCTGAGCCTCCTGACTAGGCACACTGCCCATATCCCATGGGCTTCTCTCAAGCACCAGTTGCTCTCTTTTGTCTTTTCCAAGTGCCTTGCTTGACTCATCTCTGCGGGTCTCAGGCATCTTGGGGAATGCACCCTTCTCCTTCTCCAGACATCCTTCAGCAACAGCAGACACATTCAAACTCTGCTGGCCTCTCAAAGGGTCCTGATTTGGAGGACTATCATTTTTGGAAATTTCTTTGGATTCTTCAGTATCACTATCACCCAGAAAGCTTTCTAGCCTCCTAGAAATGGGCCCTGCGTTCAGGAAGGAGGATTTAGAACCACTATTGGGATGTTGCTGTTTCAACTCTTCATTGACTTGATTTTCAACTTTCTCCACTGCAACTGGAAGACTCACTTCTGTATTAAAACTGAAGTGGTCCACCACATTGCTGCAATCAGAAGCTGAACCATGTCTCCTCTTATCTTCACTTCTTTCACATTTGCTGGGGGAGTATCTGTCCACTGAGCTCCGTTGTTTTATATTTCTCTCAAAAAGCTTCCTGGTCTCTGAAAATTTTTCTGCTAAGGCAACTTTGTCCAAGTCTGCCTCATCACTGCTACGGATGACCTTGTCGGCAGCAGAAGGCACAGACAATGAATCCACAGGACTGCCACAGGGGCTGGTGCTTGTATTAAGAAGATTATTTTTTTGGACAATGAGAAAAGATGGGCTACCTGGAGAAGGTCCATGCTCTGCTGATGTGGCCCGGCTGATTAATTTAGTCTCAGTGGGTGGACTGCTTTCACAAGAGGTTGTGGAAGAAGAGCTTCCCATTTGCAGGAACATGTTTTTGATCTTATGTACTCTGTTGCCATAAGTGGCAGCTCTGCCTCGACTGTGTGGGTCATTTCCCCCTCCATTGGAAGAGGTATTCAGCTTCTGGTGCAAGCCTGTTTTGTTGGAGGCGTTATCAGGATTGTTCACCCCATCAAAAGAGCATTTGATAGCATGGAAATCAGATTTATAGGCATTTCGGTGTGGAGAAGCACTTCTTAAAGTCCTTTCCCCCTTGCCTTCAGTTTTCATCATTGTCAAAGAGAAAGCTCCCTCGACTCCTGAAGAAGAATGGGAAGCACGGCTTCCTAGCACAAAGCTTCCACCCTCCGACAGCAGGCACAACAGATCCCACAGAAGATCTCGAAGGCAGCCTTTCACTCAGCCAGCTTTCCCGCTCGCATCGAAATGGAGCGCAGGGGGCTCTACGCGGAGAGAAAGAAATCAAAGCGCGTGAATGGCCACACCGAGGGTTAGGCGCGGCGCGGATCGCGGCACCCGGAAAGCCATCTGCGGAGAGACAGAGAGTTGCCATTACCGCGGGACCCCGGCGGCGTGCGGCTCCAGCGCGACACCGGGGCTGGGGAACGCCGCGGGACAGACAGACCCCATTGTGTGCGCCGGGAC
>VXBX01007910.1:193020-269640 GCA_013400415.1 Scytalopus superciliaris
GGTGCCGCGCCCCGGCGGGGTTCGGGGGCGATACCGTACCGGAGCCGCTGCCCGGTGTGTCCCGGGGCCGCCGGGGCCGAGCCGCGCGCTGTTCGCAGAGCCCGGGCGGGCGGCGCGGGGAGGGGCAGCCCCGGCTGCACCGCCGCTCCCGGGAGGGGAAAGTCGCGACAGCTGCCACGACTGAGGCTCTGACAGCCGGAAGTAACAACAGCGCCAAACATTCTTTTTTTCCCCCCTCTTCCTTTCCCAAAGGGAGCGGTTTCGCCCCCGTCCCGAGCAGGCAGGTGTGAGCGCTCAGGCACGGCCGGCGGGCAGGCCGGGGATGCTCTGACAGGTCAGCGCGGGGCCGGGGCAGAGCCCGCCCTGCAATCACTGCTCCCCCGGACCGCGACACGGTGCCCGTCAGCGGCGGCCCCGGGCAGCGATAACCCCAGCTTCGCAAGCAGAGTTCCACATATCCAGTTCTCTCTTTTGTTAGTCCAAATAAAAGCACTGGCTTCTACCTGTTTTTCAATTAAAAACAGAATTTGGGTGACTGTCTAGTTTCGAATGTAGCTCCTTCCACAGACCGTATGTAAGGATCACACAAAATACTTAGCAGAGCACAGAAGAGTAACTGGTAGTTACCAATTACCTGGTAACTTGTTACTAAATTGTGAAACAGCTCTTTAGAACTCTAAATATCTAACTCCTTGAAAAGAATTGCCTCACTGGCTTATTACTCAAGTCTGTGGTGAAATTCATACATTCTTCCAGACATCCCTATTGACTTTGGCTTAACTGAGAATAACAATGCCTGGAATATTTCCCAGCTTGATGCAAAATCGATGATACGGTTTCAAATCAGCCTTAATTATAATTTTGCAACAAAATAAAATCTTATTATTGATGCTTTTTCTCATACAAAGCAGAGACAACATTGTTGAGACCGTCTGTGTTTTCAAACCTTGCAGGGCCAGTGGAATTTCACTGAGGTCTGCCATTAGCAGTCTTATACCTACCTGGTAACACCATTTTGAATAAAATTTTAATACAGATAGTTTCACTGTAAGAGCAACAAATATTCCTTATTTTGAGAATTTGTAGGGGTTATGTAGAACAGGTAGTGGTGAACCATCTCCTGCATGCTATTGAGGTGGTCCCTCATAGCATTTGTAGGCTGGGTTGAAATTGCAAGGCTTAACCACCATCTTTCAATAAACAGGGTACAAGAAGCTACTAAGCAAATGTGGGCTTTTTTTCACAAACTAAAGGTACGTTTCTCAGCAGTTTGAGCACTGTGGGCAGAGGACATTCTGCTCAAGGAGCCTGGCAGTATGTAGGAGGCTGTTCAAAGAAAACAAACACAAGAGCTCATGAACACCATGAAGCCAAAGCACAAAGCAGCTCTCAAGCACGCTCAGGAAAGCCAGTGGCCTTTGTACTGGGTGCTGGCCAGAAGAGGCTGGAGCAGGAAGATACTTGCATGTTTTGAACTCTCCCATGCATGAGAAAGCAGGAGTTGTAATTACAGATCCTGAAAACAGATTTAATTGCATCAAAGGACTCATTTCGTTACAATTTCCCATCCTAACTAGTAAAACATGGAGGTTATATTGGCTGGCTCTGCTGCTTAGGGAGGACAGTATTGATCAGGGTCAATTGGTTTCTGATGAGGAAAGACTGAATTGCATTATCAGTGAGTGCAATGTGAATCTGAAAGAAAGCATAGATTTGTTTACAGAAACAATTATTAAAAAGATGGGAAAAATTCAAGCTAAAGACCTCTGGATTTTGAGCAAGAAGTCTGGGAAGGTGACATAGTTTATGATTTCATCATAGTGAATAACTGCAATAAAACCTGGGAAGAGTAGCTTACACAGTCAGTGGTGGTTTCCTTAAAAGATGATGAAACAACAGTGAGTAAGCAAATGATTTGCACTGAGCAAGAAGCATCTACATTTTGTTATCTAAGCTTATTTAAAAATACAGGATTTTCAAGGGGAACCTTGGCAGCTCTAAGTCTTCTTGGGGAAAAAGATGTTGCAGTATATGAACTCGTGAGTCTAATGAAGACAGACAAAGAGGAAAATGCTTCCAAGAAAAAAGTAAAATTGAGGCCACTTCTGCAAACCCAGTTGTTCAAACTGCCACTAAAGTACAGTGTCTATGTCAGATGCGCAAAAGGAATCAATTTCAGAGGACGTTTAAACATGCTCTGAAAAGATCAGTGTTCCTGTGACTACTCTTGTCTTGGCTTAACTGTTTTAAAATCCCTCTCCTATTTTACACACATGGTTGTGCCTATGGTTTGGGGGCAATGTCGACAGAGGAACAACAGACACTCTCTATGAGCACATCAAAAGAGTCTCTAAACTAAACTGCACAAGGGAAAAGACACTCAGGAGGTCTAGATGAGAGTGATATTCTGTTCCTGGTGTGAAATTATCCCATAAGAAAGCTCCAGTAAATATGCAAGTACATGAGATTAGATACACTGTCATTTCTTAAATGGTTTTTGTTTTTTCAGTTAATAAGGGCAGTCATCCTTTTAGACTTCAGTGAATGATTAATGCAGCTAAAATGGGGCTCCTATTTAGTGATCTGGGTTAATATTTATTGATACTTGTGGATTCACTGCTGCTGTTCATTCAAGGTGGGCGTAAGAAACCATTCAATGTATGTTCTATGCCAATGCTTTGGCTGGAGGCTGGCTGGTAAAGTTCCCTTTCTCTTCATTGTTGCTTCACTGCTCCCTGCAACTGACTAGGCAGGACAGAGGCAAGGAGTAAGTGCCTTCCAGGGCAAGGAGAGCTCAACAGCTGGTGTGACAGTTCAACATTGTTAAAGCTGGGGATCAGCTGAGCTGAAGGAGCCTGTGGGAGACAAACCCATATCTCCAGCATCCATGGAAAAATTTAATGCTATGAACTTTCACTCTTTAGAAGTTATCTGCTTTACCCACATCTTAGTTTTATTGTATAATTTGAACTACAGTCTCACTAAATTTCTGTTTAATCTGTTTAATGTGAGTTAAATCAGCAGTTTTAAGCAGAAGTCAGTGGGGTTTCTATACTTTGCTAAAAGCCAGGAATAGAAGGAATAATTAAGCATTCAGAGTTCCACAACTATATCTGTAGATTTTTAAAGTTGTATTTTAAGAAAATATTTTTCTGTCATTTAGGAGTAATTAAAATGTTCTGAAAGTATTTCAGTCACACTCAATATAATTTAAACAACAATTTTGAATTTGAAATAGAGCACCTTCTGTAGTTTGGCAGATAATTTTGTGAAGTCTATTATTAGAATTAAGAAAGCAATCTGTAGTTTTAGAAGACTGCTTATGTTAAATACAACACTAAAATAATACAGTATTTTTATATTTTAAACTCCTTACTTTGTAGCACTTTTTCACTAAAAAGTGAACTAAAGTCTGAAATGGTATTTAATGGTCAATAGCATTTGATCAATGAAGGAGGAGTAAAAAGTTTCAGAGCACATGAAGAGAGACAAGTAATTTGGTAAAGGCAGTGCGGCAAGAGATATGGAACAAAAATCTGCAAGAAAAAAGCTGAGGGTGTAAATATGGTCAAATCCATGAAAGACGCTTCCCAGGCTTAAGGGCTGGACCAGACAGGCTGTTAGAGGTACTGTGTGAAAATAGGGTGCAAAGATATCATAGAAGAAAGTGACAAATAAAAAACACACCACCACTACTGTTGGAGTTACAGTGTGTGATGGTAAACAAGGGCAGATTTCAGAATAGGATTCTCCTAACAGCTTGCATTTTGTGTACGTTTCAGTTGCACAGCAGGATCCTAAAGACTACAAGTGTTGTGGGTGAAGAAATGCTCTTAAGAAAGGAGCTAATTAAATTTCACTGAGTTTCATCCAAATTGTGCTGGATAAGGTGGCAATTATTCTACTGCAGTGCCACAGAGAAAGTCTGAGACATCATTGTGTTTGTCTTTGCCATTGTATCAGACAACACATATGTTCTATATTTACTTTCATTTCTAAAATGGAAGGCACAGTGTTTTAGGTTGGTGCCTGCTCCGGTTTTTTATTCTCTTTCCCCAAACGGCTTCCCAGCACATTCAAGAAGCAGCAGATAAAATACAGTGGTTCCAGCTGAAATTACTAACAGCAATGCTGTAACCCTGTAGCTTTATTTTCGGTTTCTCCTGCTATTGCCACCTCTGAGACTCTGCCATTCTCCCATTCCATGGTCAGCTGAGCCAAGTTATAAAGTAAAAGCCCTTCGAATGGAGCTGTGCTTACTGGAGGATGGTGTATTTTATGGGCCTATTAACCAGCACTTTCATCTAGGAAAAAAATTACTCTCAGTACACCTGGTAAGATTTATTTAATAACCTTAATAAGATTTATTTTTAGTGCAAGTAACTGTCATATTGAGTAGTGTTGGATTAACTTGCACAAATCAGTCTTTTCTTTGCTGCTTTTTCACTAAGAGATAGGTCCTTCAAGGATAAGACTCTCTGCAGAAGGGTGAATTTAATTAATTGTTAGTTCCATTACATCCTTCTACAGCCCACCCAAGATGCTGTTCCCCAGAAATGCTCTGACTCAATACCATTACCACATATTCTGGCCACAGAGCCACTAATGTTAAATGAAGGTTGGTGGAACATCACTGAAATCACCACTGAGTGCAGCTGGCCTGCCAGCACCTGTTACTAATGGTCTTTGCAAACTAAGGAAGCCTCTTTATATTACAGCTCCAAGACACATTGGGGATAAAATTAGAAGAATCTCTGAAGTCTCAGGAACTTCCTAAGCCTCAAAGTATTGGCAGTTGAATTTCTAAGTTGCATTAAAAGAAACCTTTATTGCCAGGAAGGCTGAACAGAAGACACTTAAGACTTTCCTCACCTTACAAGCCCCATTCCTGAAATGTCCAAACCATCAGAGGCACTTGCCACATTGGCAAATTCATGAGAGAAAAAGAACAGGGGAGGAAAGAAATGAGCACATTGTAGAAATGGTGGCTCAAGAAAGACCATGCTGGGTTTCTCAAGCACAATAAGCAGATGTTGGCATGATGAGGAGGCAGGGGGTCTCAACAAGAGCATCCCACTGAAAGCTGTTGGAAAACAAAAGTCCATCAGTGCATTGTTTGGCCTGATAACTGCAGTACTGTTAGCACAGCTTTATAGAATTTACAGGATTTTAAGAAATAAAATCTGTGGCTATTGTTGGTATTACTGATTTCCAGTGCAATGAATTTATGCTGTTGTGCAATCCCTGTTTGCATCTGAGTGTCTCCTACTCTGCAAGGACTTTTGAAAATGGGCCAAAAGTGGTCAAACAGATTTGACACAGGCTGAGAGTTTTCAACAATAATTATGTTCCTACCAGTTTCTTAAAAATAGGCAGCCAGAGGGAGGGAGGAGAAAAAAAGACCCTGCAAGATCAGTCAAGGGAAAGGCTACAGCAAGAGATCACCACTTACAAGCCTCTAGAGAATCCTGTATAAGCCACTCAAGGCTGAAACATGATGAATGCATTAGTCACAAGAAAAGCCTTATTTTGAAGTTGCATCTCTTTTAAAGCCAAAGTCAGTCAGCCAAGAGACACACATTGGGAGGGTAACTGGGTACTTTGGGACTGGAGCTCACAGCACAATTTGTTACTCTGATATGCTAGTTTCTGTCTGAACAAGCAGTTTTATACAAAACGCAAAGTGTTTCTGTGCAATAAAAGTGCAGTCTCTGGTCTGAATTATAATCAGGAAAGTTACAAAAATAATGTGAAATGGACTATGCCCAAACACAACTTAAATAACTTTTAAAAAAATTAAATAACATTGTACCTCTATGTTGTTTCACAGCATTATTTGAAATGCCCTCTGTTAAAATGTTTATATCACAGTTACATCTCTTTATGTACATATAACACACTAGTGTATTTTTCAGATACATAAAGTAACTTTGAATTCTTTGAAAGTAAGTCCTTACAAGGTATCTTATTCTTAATATTCAGATTCCCCAGTATTTTTCAACTCATAGCTATATATAAGCAAAGAGACAAGTATACAGAGTTTACTAGAGTATACTAGAGTTTAGACCATCTAATACAGTTTGAAAGCAAATCAGAGCTTTCTAACTGTGTATCTTTTATACTGAAGTATTAGTTAGATTACGAAAAGCAGAAAGGAAAATGATCTTACACATAAGTGATCTCTTTCTTTCAATTATCAGTAATTTCAAATAAATAAGGCAATATTTTGAAATTCTGTCAATCCAGCTATTGCTTGACACCATAGGTTTAGAATATACATAGAAAAAATTTAAAAATGTTAAAACATTAAATGAAACAAATTGAGATTCAAAAATTCACTTATTTTTTTATATAGATAAATCTGAATAGTAATTATATCAAAAAAAAGTAAAAACAAAAGAATGAGATAAAATAGGACATAGAATTTAGATACATGGTATAAATTCCACCACAAAAAGAAAATAGTTTTAAGTAAAATTTAGAGCTTATTATGACATTACCAAATCAAAACATTCAGGTTTTATTTTTAAAATAAATGTCTCATTTAAAAATATTTTACAGGAAAAAGTAAGTATAAAGCAAAACACCTAGACTAAAGAAAATCTTTTGCATTAAAAGGAACTGATTTCATTTTTTTAATATAAAAATTTCCACTTCACTTGAACTGAATATTTTTCCCCCCTTATTTTCAATTTAGGTTTAGAATCCAATAATACGTTGTCCAGATGTACCAAGAAATAGCAAACTTGTGACTGCAGTCTTTCCTACCATAAGCCCTAAAGCAAGTGGGAAAAAGAAACTTGAATTTTCCAAATCCAAGCAAACAAGTGATCTATCAGAAACAAACACCAAGCTTCATGCTATTCTAAGATGACTAAAAAAATAGTGCCAGGTGAATAGAAGGCATTAGTTACATCTGCACTGGAGAAAGACCTGACCTCCACCTGTTCAAAAATCTGATCTAATTTAAAAATTGTAATCAGACATTTGCCTGTCATTTCTAGCACAGCTTTAAAAACATCACTAGCAACTGGTGGGTTGTCCCTGTTTCAGCAGCTACTACTAAGGGATTCACTTTGGCAGTATATCAATCCAATTAGACATGTTCGAGATCCATATTAGTACTCCAGGAAGGTAAATGCAATGTTTGCTCTTTTTATTGGTAGGCTGAAGTTTCTGTTTTCACAGGGGCTGAAACCAGGCTAGCTGATTTCCTAGGCATCACAGCTGGAGCTGTTTCAAATTTGGGTTCCTAGGTTCTCTGACTCCAAGGCTGCCAGCTTGTTTTGCTCTTCTTATTTTTGGAACAGAATGATGAAAGGTTATTCACAGCAACTTTTTAATGCAGGAAATAGCACTGAGAGATAACTACTAAACTGAGGGACCCACAACTGAAAAAGATCGCTCCTATATCATTCTTAGTGTTATTCTTACAGGAAAAGGGACTGTGGATGTACCCATTTAAGGGATAAAACACTTGTTTCTGTATCTTCATTTGAGTGGTAATATAGTACAACTTGTGGCCAGAAAGCAAGTTATTTCCTTCAAAAGATTCTGTTTCTGCATTTAGTACCTCTTTACACCATGATCCTTAATATTTTCATTAACACTTTAAACAAGAACGTCTTTGACAATTATACTAGAGTACACAAGTGCTTTTGATGAGGTTCGTGAGCAGAGTCCTTAACAACCACCCCACATGTTCACTTTGTGTATCTTTGCCTCCAAGCCAGAACTAAGGCAATGTTTATCATGACTGCAGGATCATCTGAAATGCCGAGCCGGCAGCTCCGCAGCCTCCCACCAGCGCCCGGGGGGCAGGTCCCGAGTGTCACAGCACAAGGAAGCGAAGCCAGGCGATCCTCAAGAACAGCTATGCTGAATCATAGGAAATGAAAGAGCTTCACTTTCATTATAGACTTTCTCCACACTGAGGCTTAAACCTCTAATAGCAGAGTTACAGGCTGAGCATGAAAATCTGTCCTTTAATACGGTCATAACAACTGCAATTTAGGTTACAGAAAAGCTGATTACAGCAACTTGGTTTAAACGTGGAAATAAAACCACAGAGCTGCTCACATGGATGTCTTATGGGGTGAGTAGAAAAGTACAGCAAAACATCACAAGACATAACAGCAAGGACAGTAGAATCAACAGAATATTTGCCTTGAGGCACAATCTAGCTCTGATATATTTATTGTCCATATAAATCTAGGTGGAGATCATAACCTTGCAGTAAAGTGTGTTGGCGAAGTGAATGGTGCAGTGTTTGTAATCTTTCCAAAGACTGGTATTCTAATGACACTTTGGAAGACTTAGGTCTAAGGTGTCTTAGACCTGCCAGCAAAAAAACCAAGTCCATGTATGCTGCTGTGATATACAGATCACACAACAACCTGGCATGCCTTTGGAAGGTCTGGTTTGGAAGCATGGATGTGGACTGGATGATTTTGGCTGCAAACCTTTCCACCAAGTCATTCCCCAGTGCTTGGGCTGACATTCCAAACCACTGAGTATTTTTAAGCAGCTGCCCATTTCTTAACATCAGTAATAGTCAGAAAATATTTCTTGCTCCTTGCTCCTAAGTACCTTTTCAAAATTACTTCTGCAGTAATGAAAGCTCAATAACTTGTCTACTTGTCTACTCATGCTTTAATTGTCTGACTCTTACTGTTATTTTCCAGCATTTATTTTCTCACCTGAAAGGCTCCCCAGTACAGCCTAAAGTAGTAATTTTAAATTAATAAAATTTAAGCAGGGCAATTTCTGGGCTCTTTTACTCTCATTGATCTCATCTTTTTTTCTCTGTTGTGAAAGCTTTGCATCCATGGTCTAACTACCCAGATTCTTCTGGAAAAATACAAGAATCAGTTCCATCAATGTAGCAAATCCCTTGAAATCTATTCCAAAAATAGTATCTTTCAGGCATGCATGAAATACACAAAAGGCATGTGATGTGGAAAAGAAGCTGAGTTGAAATAAATGGCAATATGCCACAGTCTACTAATAAAATAAGTTGATTTACTTAACATTCAATTCACATTAGACTTTACAGATGTTCAAAATATGAGCAAGCTAGCTCTACTGGAACGAGACTGCATATTTGGGCTCACCATGTAGTAGTGTTCCTCTGTGTGCCACAAAGCCTTAGTTCACTTTCCACAAACTGAGGCAGAAGTGTTGAGCTGCTTATGCTTGGTGTCATTTTCCTTCACACCCATTTCAGGTGATGGGAATGAACACAGCTCTGCTGACACTGGAACCACACTCACAGGCATTAGTGAGAAATCTGACCTCTCCTTTTTGTGCTATAGGGAAATTTAGAAAAAGTCCAGGATGGGAGTGAAAGAGCAAAGTATTCTCATTAAACTTGTTTGAGTGTCATCATTGTGAGATATAAAGCTTTTATTAGATGTCTCTGAATAAGATCTACATAGCTCGTTCATTGCTCTCCTTAGCTTATTTGTAGCTAATAAAAGCTTGTAGTCATTAAAAGTTGGTATTGTGTTGCATCACAAGGTTTCTTTCGCCCTTAAGTACATACATATAAAAAGGGGAATTCTTTGAGCCATCTTCTCTTTAAGATGCTGTGACTCAAAGCTCTTCAAATTAGTGCAAGAACACAGAGTCACCCATTTGACATGATGATGTTCATGTGAAAAAACCTGTAATCAATCTCAGGCATGTCTTTTTTACATTTTCTGCACCCTGTAATTTGCCTACTAACCCCACCTCTCTGTAGGTTTCCTCTCCTGCTTTAATCCCTGAGCTAGGCATCAAGAAAAAAACAATCAGAAAATACTTTTCTTCCTACTTCAGAACTAATTGAGCTAAAGATACAAAATAAGAAACTTTCAGTTCCAAATTGGATGAAGTTTTTGATGATTAGCCGTTGAAATGAAAGTTTTTAAGAAAAAAAGAAAAAAAAAAAAAAAAAAAAAAAACATATTCCCATGCCAGTTATTTCTAGCCACGATTTTGCTGCTCACGGAAAAACAGCTTTGAAAAATATCCTTGCAAAGGAAAACACTTAGATACAGAGTAGATTTAAAGCCAGCAGGTATATCTGGCTTGTCTCTGCTCAATTTATGGACTATGGAGGAGATCCACAGTTAGTGTAGCTACTAAGTCTCAAAATCTGTCCAAGCCTCTGTTTTATCCAACAGGTGCAGTCACCAAGGTGGCCTCATCACATCTCAATGAAAGCTATTATTCTACAGAACATACTTAAATTTAATGTGTACATTTATTATATACCGTATAGTTTCACTGTTTATCTTCACCAAAGACTGCACTTTATCCTGATCTGGAGGCTTCTTTCTGTCATTTTGTTTGCCTGTCTAGACTAAAATGTGAGGTCATCACCATACCATCTGTTAAACTTGTTTGGGTTAGTGTGTCTGCAGCTCAGTTGAGCTAAAATGTTACTAGGACATCCTCAAAAATGAGGGTACCTCAGGCCAAGTCACACTTCCCAAGCACAGTGCAAGTATTTAATTTATAGTACTGGTATAAATGTGGGGAAAATGCCTGTAATCTGAAGATACATGTTAAAAGAAAAGGCCAGATGTTAATATTCTGTTTGGCACTGTCTACGACCTTGTGTATACCAGCCCATGACCCCAGTCAGGTGATGGGCAAGGGAAGGTGCCACTTAGCAGTATGTTGGGAAGGTGCCAGTGTGGCCCCTCTGTCTGTGGCTCTGGCGTTTCAGGGCATATAGATTCATCAAAGGCAAAACTTGCACACTTCTATTTTGACTTATTTTCCAATGAACTCCATTGCCATGTCAGAAACAATTGTTTACATACCTGTGTTGCAGAAGAAGAAATATACTGCGTGAGGGCTTCTTTATCACAGCTTGGAGTCCAACCAAGTGATTATCACCTTATTCTATGGAGACATAAAAGAACATTTGAAGTAAACTCTTTTTTTTAATTATTACCTTTTTTGACAATTTTAAAGTAAAAGAGACCTGTAGCTTTTGGGTTTTTTTTTTGGCTGAGTTTTTTGCATTGTTCTTTGTATTACATAGTTTAAAATGAGTACTATGTAAAGAAAAAACAAGTGCCATTAGATACAGCATATTATCAATTTCATATGAAGTTAATTTTTTGAAGTGAGCACTTTGCAATCATTGTTGCTAGCTGTGTGACCTTCTTGTTTCCAAGAAAATCTAGGCTTTATTTACTTCTGTATTTTTGCTATCTAACTGCATTTAGTTTGACTAATATGAATCATCCCTCATATGAGCAATATTCTTGTAAATAAAAAGCCCAAAAAAAGTTTTTGGAGAAAGAAAAGAAAATTGAAATATTGCTAGATGTTTGCATAGATATGAGTTAGGTCCTCAGGATTTTTTTGTATCTGTATTTTCTTAAATATTAGAATTTAGTTGGCAGTTGTGAAACTCTGTCTTATTAAGTAACCTCTATTAAAGAAAAACAGTATTCTCAAATATACCTAGTACAATTCACATCTGGCTATTTAGAGGACAAGCTCAGTTAAGCAATAGTTTCACATATGCTGCAAAACACAGTACTCTCTTAGGAGCTAGAGAGGGAGATAATATCCACAGTGACACTAGACGAGGTTGCTCAAAGCTTTATCTAACCTGGTCTTAAACACTTCCATGGATGGAGCATCCACAACTTCTCAAGGCAACCTCTCAAGCCTCTCAAGGTCCCTCTGGATAGCATTCCCTCCCTCCTGTGTGTCAACTGCACCACACAGCTTGGTGTCATCAGGAAACTTGCTGAAGGTGCCCTCAGTCCCACTGTCCATGTCACTGACAGAGATGTCAAAGAGCCCTGGTTCCAATACCAACCCCTAAGGTACACCACTTGTCACTGGTCTCCATTTGGACATTGAGCTGATGACCACAACTCTCTGAGTGTGAGCATACACTCAGTTCCTTACCCATCCAGTGGTCCATCCACCAAATCCATGCCTTTGCAGTTTAGAGACAAGGATGTTGTGTGGGACAGTGTCAAATGATTTTTGCCAAGTAGATGATGTCAGTCTCTCTTCCCTCATCCACCACTGCTGTAACCCCACCAGCAAAGGTCATCAAATTAGTCAGGCACGACTTGGCCTTAGCGAAGCCTCTTTATTTTCCATGTGCCTTTCACATGTTTTCTCAGGGGTGGGAATATACATTTACCTCTTCACCCTGTCCCTGGAACATTTTTTCTTTTATGCAAGTTTTGCATTTGAATTGAGTTGCACGGATATATCCTTATTTGAAGAGCTAAAAATTTCTAGATTGTAGTAAGTAATCTGTTCATTCCTTTTAAACAAATCCTATTAGTTCACTTCAAAATACCTTCATCTTCTTAAACTACAGTAATGATACTCTGG
The DNA here is from genome assembly GCA_013400415.1 of Scytalopus superciliaris. Taxonomy (NCBI): domain Eukaryota; kingdom Metazoa; phylum Chordata; class Aves; order Passeriformes; family Rhinocryptidae; genus Scytalopus; species Scytalopus superciliaris. The sequence goes on from VXBX01007910.1 coordinate 205,381, forward strand.
TCTGAAGGCCAGTATGAACTGATACCATTTTTGGGAGGCTGAGATTTTCAACTGGCAGGAAATGAATGAAATCAAAGGGGAAAAAAATTTGATTTTGTGCCAGTGCTTGGGATATCAGTTTTGCCAATTGACTGTCATCCACTACTAGCAGATGTGCTATAAAAGCAGATGAATTTCATTGTTAGCATGTTGCTCGATGGCCAAAGCCAATTACAGAATGGAGAACCGAGCCCTTATAATACAAGAATTTCCATATGGAAATTTCATGTATTTACATATAGTGATAAGTATTTTCAAACTGCTTAAAGGAAGGCTTGACTAAACTCCTTTTATGTTAGTATGCATTAGCATAGCTCCTTATTTCATACACAGTTCAGATTTCTTTTACTATTACAGGCTACTCTGATACTTGCTGATCATATTTCTTACTGTTTACAAACATTTTCCAAGATAGTATACACTTTGATACCTCACAATTTAAGTGTATAATGATTGCCAGGAAGAGAAAAACTTTTTTTATAGAGCATGAGTTAAAAAAAGCAGACTGAAATGGGTTGTTAATCTAGTGAGGATAGACTGAAGGGAGAATTAATAAATATTTTCAAGTTATAATAGTTTGATAGTTTGAGGAAAGTAAAATACTTATTTCTTACACTTTTCTTAGTGGATAAGGTAGTGTGCTTAAAACATCAAGGGAGGCTTAGATTACATGCTGTGGAAAGCTTTCCAACAGACAAAGATTGTGGTGCACAGAATAGACTGCCTGGGGTGATTGCTGCATCTTTCCTGTTGGTAGTTTTTAAAGAATGTATAATACACACCTCTCCTCAGAGTGTTTTGGGCAGGACTGATCCTGTTTGGGATAAGAATGACTTCTCTGGGTCTCTCCATTCTTAATTTCTATGAATCTTTTTAATAGTCCCAACAGTTTTTTAAAAAAAGTCATATTGCAAACTGTTCTAAAGCCTGTTATAACAAAATTACCAGGTGCTATTTGCATGGTATCTGCAGAATAGGTCTTGTGCTCTGCCTTATTTCTGTGACATTAGCTGCTTCTCATGTCTTGGCTTCGTTTTCTTCCCTAAAGAGGGACAGAAGTGTATGCATCTAGTTCTTAGAGTAGTAAAGAAAATCTTACCTCTATTTTGAATTCTTCGGATCTCTTGTCCAAAAGACTTAGTATTGATAAGACAGTGGTATGAACGCTGTGATCAGGTCCTGGTTTTTGCTCTTCTGCCGATTGCAGCCACAGAACTTACGGAAACTAAAAACTAGATTTGGAAATTTCTGTTGCGGTTTCATAATGGGAAGGGACTGGGAACAGGAGAGACTGAGACAGGGGTTGGGTTACTGTCATCATATTGAAACAGCTACCTTTAAAATAAGTTCTAATTCATAAAGTGGTATCTTAAAATATTTGGCTGTAAGCCTTGAAATAAATGCATATATATAATATATTATATATATGCATATATGCATGCCTGTACACAAACACATCTTTCGTTTTAAGTTAATCATATTACTGGCAATATTTAAAATAATTAAATGCAGGTTTACTAAGTCAGATATTGAAAACATTCATATATATGTTGTATCTAGGAATACCCTTGCTTTCTATCAGTACAAATCTATCTATACAAATTTATTTTGCTTCATATTTACAAATATATAAAGATAGCTCTTTTGTATTCCTTCCTTCCCAAACTATGCTATGTGAAACATACTTGATTGCTATGACAGAACCATTTGCATCATCACATTTTTCTAATGTAACATGGGTTAAATCTGGAAATCTTTTTACCCCAAAAGTCTCACTGACATGCACAGATTTATGTGGGGGAAAAAACCAGCAACGAAGACACAAACTCCACCCTTTTTAAATATTTTTGGTGTGGTACCAGAAAAACCCAAACATGCAAACTCCCCCCACAACTAGGTACTTATGGTCTCTTCAGAGTCCTGCTTATTCTTTTCTCAAATGTTGGATAAATATTTCCTTTCTGTAATATGTATATATCAAAGCTGAAAAACAGAAGGTCTGCTTTGGCTGTTTTGTAGCATTCCTATCATGCAAGACATTCATGTGTCTGATTTAAACAGGCAGGTGAGGCAAAGCTAGTGCTGCTGCAGTACACTCTTTTTTTACAAACAAGTCTAAAATGCTTTAAACTCATTGCTAAAACTCACTAGTCAAGTCTGATTATCTCACTTTCCAAACACTGACAAATTGTCTTCTACAGCTTCAACAAATGCCATTTTCTCTATTCTGTATGTTCAGAAAGCTGCACCAGTGGTCATTTTCCCAAGCTGTGGCTTTTGCCATGGCCCTCCTCCACTGGTTCTCTGTAACTTCAGATATACACTGTCTGTTCTCATGCCCAGGGTCCCAGACCCCTGTAAAATTATAGTCTGTCATCAAAGACTCTGATCGACTGCATTCTGGTCTCCATCACATAATTGAGACAGTCTTATGCTAAAGAGGTAAAGCTTACTATCTGTTTTCAAGTCATAAAGCCTATTTATTCAATATTTGCTCAAAGTTTCCACTATTTACTCAATAAAATAGGACTTCACTACAAATAGAAAAAAGAATAAAAAATGAAAAGGAAAATATTTATTAGATAGTCTCTGCCTGTAGGCAGGTTCTTGTGACATATTTTTAACCAGAACTAATTTTTAACAAAGGTTCCTATTTGCTAATAACTCTAAAACTGGCTGTGGAGTGGTAAAAGAGGCAAGGACTAGACATGAACAAAAAAGACCTTTATTTTCACTTGAAAAATTTTGGATGGTTTTCAGTTTTTACTTGAAACCTTCTGTGTTCATAAGATTTTTTTTTTTTAAATAATGAAAACTCAGTTTTCCAAAGATAAGAGATACATTTCAGAAAAAAACCCCAAACAAACAACCACTGAAGAACAGCTTTGATAGAGAATATTTGACCCGCCTGAACAAGGACCCTGCTTGTCTAGGGAAACTATTTCCATTTTCAACAGATATTGCTACTCCTTCCCACTTTGCCCACTGATGTAGACAAAAATCATGGATTTGCACTCATGCCTGGGAGCCCGGCTGTACCAGTCCCCAGGGTGCAGAGCCCCTGGGGCTGTTTGACTAGCTTGAACATTTTGAACATTGCAGCATTTCATTGAAATGGCTGCTATTTGGTTTTTCATTTCTGAGAAAGAAGAATTGTGATTTTGCTCCCTATTGTAGCAGTAAAATAACATGTTCCACAAGGGACTCCAGAAAGAGATATTTCACTAAACAGAACACTGTAAGATTATTTCATCCAGGATAATATCATTCTTTTATGCCTTGGGAGACCTATGTTTATCTCTTGAAGAATATCACTCATCTTTCTCCCCTCCTATCTTTGCAAAGTACCCCCTCCAATGGAAAAATATAATTTCACAACCGCTCACTGACTTAGCCAGGCATACCGTGGGTTCAAAGTGAATTGCAGGCACATCTCACAGTCTGTTCTAGCTGTTTGGTGCTGATTTGCATGAAAAGTGCTGGGAAGATTAGCCAGGGCTCTGAAGCCTGGATGTTGTAGGTAAACTTGTATGTGTTCATGCCACAAATTGGATACAAAGTGGAAGCAAATGAAAAATAAGGAAAATGGGTGGATATAGTAAACTAAAGCAAACAGATTAGTCACTTAGAACTATTACAGTCAGTAGCTTATTTTCTGCTTCCTGCTTCGCTCATGTTGATTTTTAGGGTGTAAATGAGAGTAATATTTGGTCCAATTTGGGAAGGTTTTGTTTAGCTTGTTTTCAGGCTTCTCTGTGAGTGGAAAACAAACAAGAGTGTGAATTGCTGCAGAGGCTTTTTATCTTGGAAAATGAAGTCCAAGCAATTATTGGAAATTAGTTCCATGTATTCCATTAATCAGATTGCCAATGATAGCTTCTGCCATGAAAAGTCTGGTAAAAGAACAAAGTGAAAATCTTACAACCAAGGTAATTCTAATTCCTACTTTTATTGCTAACTGACAAAGCAGAATATACCCTGATCAGAAATTTTTATTTAAAAGTCTATTCCCTTATTACAGGCAAAACAAATGTTCAAAGTAAGAGTTGAGTGGACTTAATTGATGGGAAGGCCTGGTAGGTGCCTGGGGAAGGAACAGTTTTCAAGAGTGTTCGAATGCTTGGAAACTGGATTTGTTGACCAAAATGTTGAAAATGTTCTCAGAGTGACTTACACCTTAGGGACTTAAGTTATCTAACTCTTTGGGAGAAAATAAAATTGGTGTTATTAAGCAAGCAGTAAGTTGCACAATAGATGTGCTTATATATATATTTAAAAATATTTTCTAGGAGTTGTTGGAAAACCAGTAATTTGTGGTTCTTTTTTTTTTAACAGAAAGTCATGCATAATATACAGAAAAGGAAGGGGGGTGTGTAAAATCAATGCACCTCAAAACAGAGCAACAAGCATACTGCTTAGGGCACACGGGATTTTAGAATCAATTATTTGTGTTAATAACTAAAAGGAATTTAAAATGTCTACAATTTAACATAGAATTTAGCCAGGCTTTTGTGGCTAACAATGTGGGTATTCAAAGCATGTAGAACAAAAGCATGCACACCCAATTATTTAAGAACTAACTTTGCTCTGAATAGAATTTTCCAAACACATTAGCAAAATATATAATTTTATAACTAATTTCTAACTATGTCACAAAGTTTCACAATTAAAAGGAAATGAACACTAAAAAGCACAAAACACAAATGAATGAGTCAAAATCTGATCTTGTGCTGGCAAATATCCAGAGTGTTCTAATTGGTTCTAGCATAACTGAGATTAGAAATTCTCCCAGATACTGCAATAAATTGGCCCAGGAGATGAGAAATATAATTCCAACTCATTCCATGGCCATGTGATAACTCTGTTGAGCTCTGCAAGAAGCTTGCTAAGCATTACGCAATGCACAGCCATACAAAAATCTTTAGTACAGCTGATATTTGATGAGGGAGATTGAATTCAATAAAATATCTTTACATCTGAGTAGGAGGCAAAAGTCACAAGCTCTGGGATGCTGAATAATGCTGATGGGATGTAAGGATAATGAGCATGAAAGAAATATTCCAGCATTCTTTTTATAGAACATGAAGAGTAACAAAGTTAGTAAATTAATTCTGTATTATCTAAAGTCAATGGGTTAATTCTTTTGAGACACACATTGGCACTGAAAAATACGCTGTGCCCATCTGAGTTTGGTGGTAGAAGGAATGAGACTTTTTAACATGTAAATAGATTTACCTGAGCACTAAAATGGATATGCTAAGCAAATAGCTGTGCAAGAGAAACTGATTTTACCAAGTGGACTCAGAAGACAAAGAATCACCTGATGAAGATGATGAGAGTCAGCTTTCAAAAACAATTAGAAATTATGGAAGGAAGTGTCACCCACCATTTTAGGTAAATGGCGGGCCATCAGTAATTCATATAAGACAGAAGAACAGCAATAATTGTAGATGTCAGAAAAGGCCCTAATTAGGGAAGAATGGCATATGCAGAGAGTTCAAACTAAAAAAACCCACTCAAAAGTGGCAACAAAATGGGAATGTGGAAATTTAGAATATGTTTCAGTTATTTCACAGAAGTCTGCAGACTGGCTGTATCAGCTAAATTTTCTGTCATCTGTGCAAATATTGCTGCTATCATGTCCCTGAGGAAAGAAACTGAGAGAAGAGCCTATAAAAAGACAGAGATGTGGAAAACCCATGCTTGCTGATATCCTGAGGCAAGGAGAGCCTGCACATCCTGTGACCACGGGTCACAGCGGTTACCTTGCTACAAAGAAGTAGCAGCTAGAGCTGTGGGAAGCACGGCAGGGCACTGGAGTCCTCTGAGACCAGCACACAGCTTTCTGCTGTGCCAAGGGCCAGGTGCAGCAGCCCAGGGTGCCTCTGTCAGGTGTTTCACCATGGCAAAGGACAAATAACTGGTAAATTTGCAGCTAAGTGCCTTCCCATCATAGAAAAGCCATTTAGAAGTTCAGTATCATGCAGTTTAAAGCAAGGACATGCTAAAGTAGGAGTCTTTGTTTCCAAAGGTGTATTCTTCCCCTTGAAGACATATACATCGAACACCTAAGAACATAAATAGCATGGACCTATGAATATAAATAGGATAAGCAACAAGGTAAATAAAGCAAAGCTGAGGAGATTCAGGGCCAGTCTTACAGTAGAAATAAAGGGAAGAAAGCATGTCCAATGAAGAAATATGTGCTTATTCCAGAAGTGGAAAACTGCCAAGCTGAGATTTGCCACAACAGGCATTGGAAGACTTCAAATGAAAAGGCCTGGGAAGCATTGCAATTACTCTGTCTTGGTTCATCTCACATGCTGCACATTTTAGAAAGCTAAATGCCTATCACGTGTTTCTTGAATAGCATCCCACGTCACAGAGTTCCAAAACTGGTCCTAACAAGGAAGCTCAGAAACAGGCTCATATGTTTACTAAATCATCAATTCTGGTTGACTAAAAAAAAAAAAAAAAAATTAAAAAAAAAAAAAAGGAAACCAAAATCCCCTCAGAAAACTCATAATATCAAATGGATTTATTTTAGTTCATGAAAATACTGCATAGGGTATTCAAAACTGAAAAATAAAGTCCTTGGAAGTAAGCCTAATTTCCATTTTGTGAAGGTCAGCATTTGAAAAACCAAATTTTTTAATTACATTTGGGGCATTCAATAGTATTGATCTTTTTCCTTGGTGATTTTTATATTTAATTTTAAATAACATACTGACAGCAAAAAGTTGACGGTTAAGAACTCACCCATTAATGTTAGAAGTGTCAGGGTTCTTAGCCAAAACAGTTCCACAGATTACAAAGCATATGGTAGACTTTAATACTCAATACTCCTATAAAAAGAGTTTCCAGGAAATTGCTCAGAAAATAGAAGATTTACTTTTTGACTTATCATACAAATATACTTTCTAGTTAGACACTTAGACTAGGAAAGCTTTTGTCTTCCAAAATTATCTTTGTTCTTTGGAAGACTTACTGAATCTTCTGTAAGGAATTAGAAGGATTAACACATTTTGATAATTTGTAATTGCAAAGATCTTCTTGAATGATGAATAAATTAAGATGTTATTTACTCTAGTGATGATTAACAGAAGACTTCAAAGATATTTCTCACTGAGCACTCATCAAGATGAAACAGTTTAGAGGTGAGTGTAATGGGGTTGGGTGACTGCTGTATGAGGTCTATCTGCGTCCCTAGGAATCACACTCAGATGGAGGACTAGCTGAGAGTACATTTTTAAACAGTTCATAGACATTCTGCAAATTGACACCATTTCAGACAGTCCCTTGATAAGTAAACACACAAATCTCAGAACTGAATTTTTGTGCTGTATCATTTGCTTATTGATGCTTAGGAAAAGTTGAAGGACCTAGATATTTCAATATTAGTCACCTACCATTATTAAATATTTCTGATATTCTTTGGTGTCTTTCTGGATTTGGCTATCCTAAATAAAGGTGACTTTCCTCATACTTCTCTTTACCAGATCATGAACACACCAAAAATAATGGTTGTCACATACAGTTTTCTGGAACATCAACATATATTTGACCTACTCATTATATTACTAAAGAGTCATAAATTGAGAAGAAAATCCCAGTTCCTGATATGTATTTGGTCAACAGACTACTGTTTGTATGCAATAACCTATGAGCTAATCTCTACATAACCTTCACTTTTATAGCCAGATGGAAAAAGAAGAACTGATGGAATTTGTGGTAGGAAGAATGTGAACCAGGCATTCATTTTGTTACAGATGTCAAACACAGAGGTGCTTGTAGGTTACTTCCAGTTTAAAGACTGTAGCGATTCATTTAAAGTACTGCTATACTTATAACTAAAAGCTATTTGACTGTGATCTGCGTCACAGAAAAATGCCATTCTTTAGCTTTCCATTTACAGAAAGATTTAATTCTGCTTGCGAGGTTCAGGCCTTTTTAGAAGCAGAAAACATTTCCAGCTACATTCTTGGACTCCTGACTGTGCTGCAGCTGTTTAGACAGCTCTGCTCTTGCATACCCAGAAAACAATACGGTTGAACATGTCTGTGTCATCAGTACTGGTGGGGGGCAAACTTTCTAAACAGGTCAGCCTTGATTTCACTCCCCAGTCCTCCAGTGATTGTGACCTATGGAACATATCCATCCTGTTGTAGGGATACTAAAGGATCCATCTTGCATAGCTGCTTTGAGAAGGCTTTGTGGACACTGCTAAGAAAACTTTCAGGACCCCTTCTGGGTCAGCACTGTCATTCAGCGACCTGGCTGGACATAACCACCAAATTTAAGATCTCTTACGTGCTTGGCCAAAATATTGGCTACTGATCTCAGCAGCATTCCAAATCAGTGGGATAGGAGAATGCTTGGCTGTATCTGCTGCATACCCCTGGGTAAGAAGCATAGGCTTAAGGTAACGGTATACCTTTTAAGCAAAGAAAACAACAGATTAGTAGATTAGTAGTCATCAGTCCTACTATACCGAATAACTTAAGAACTGCCAAGAACAGAGAACAATCTTTTTCCCCAACTTGTATTATTCATTGTCTATTTTGTGAAGCAGTTGATACATGAAAATAAAACTTGATTATTTAAATGCACTGATAACCACCTTTTCCCATTGTAGCATGACATAAACTATAGCTAGATGTGTTGATTCATGCAGGAATCAAAAGTAATTTTATTCCATCTGTATAAAGTAGAAAATAGTCAGAATTAAGATTTCACAGTTGCTGAGGCACACACCATACCAGTGCTGGCGTGGTTTGCTTCATGTCACGCCTAAGCACTGCGCTGAGACGCTACTCTTAAATGTCAATGTGGTTCTGAAAGCCATCTAGGTTAATTGCTGGGAATAAGCAAAACCTTCTTTATTCTTGTGGTTTGCAGTTTTAGAAACAAAATCAGAAATGTTTTCTGTTGTAACTGGTTGAGCAGAACAGAGATTGATGTGGTTTTGTGGTTTCCTTAGTTGTACCAGGAACTAACCAAAATACCCACTGGTCTTCTTGCCGTGTCATTCTCTTCATTAGTTTTCTTGAGTCATTACTACACATTACAATATAAAAAGGGAACCTCTAAGACACTCTGAGTTGTTTTTTGTTTGCTTGTTTCTATTTTCATTATATTTAATTTCTCTTTTACAGTAGACTTCAAATTTGCACTGTATGGATCGTTCAAATGTCATTATTGAGTCATAATCCAACATGCAGCATAGAACTGTAAGATGTTAAACATTAATCTCAGTGCACAGTTTAACAAGATAAAAGTATTAGTTCTCAAACACTTATCTCTTACCCTTATGCTATCTTGGTTTGAATTTAATGGTGGCTATGTCTCTTTATGGCCCCTTCCTCATGCAAGTAGGATGTCTGAAATAGAAGAAAGGAAATTAAATCAAATTTTGCTCCTGCAAATCATTTTCATAGGACATATATTTACAGCTGCATGTATTAAACAAGTAAATTGTAGGTGATTTGAAAATTGTTTAATGTTCAAAATACTCTTGGCTAATGAGAGGGTAGTCATGGAAAGCATCCCTAAGGTCTTGCCCTGCTTTATTCTTCCCCAGGCATTTGCTGCTAGTGACAGGATAATAAAATAACATGAACTGTTGATATGAACTAGTATGGCTTCTGGAGAGGTGAAAGAGGACTTTGATGTTAAGCTGAAAGAAACAAAATACTCAGGAAGGGGAGTCTGAAGTAAATACAACTCAAACTTATCTCCTGTCTTGAGAAGCAAAATCTAAGAAACACATGACATGGATTGGTCCATTACTAAAAGAACTTGAGAAAGGGATTTTAGATAGAAAGTAAAAAGGAAGCAAAGACACCATATCTATGAAGAGCCTGTATTAGACATAATAAAGTCTAAAAGTATGAATTTAGTTTATGGTGATGCTGCCACTTTCCTTAAGATTCAGAATTTAGTATTAGATACATATAAAATTTCTTACTATGTCAAGTTACTCTAAGATAAAGAACTATTGGTCAAACCTGTTGTTATGCCACTCACAGGTATTCATAAGGGCTAGAGAAGCATTTACTGCCAATGTGAACCACCTTGTTTTTAAATTTCATGTTTAATAGTTTCTAATATTACTGTAGCAGGTATTTCTTTCCAGATACCAGTAGGATGATCTAATTTTGGTTCAATTTAAAATCTGTAACAGAAATGTACCCTCCTGTCCCAGTACTGTCTCCCAAACAATCATGATTTACACCTGACCATTCTCATTGCCCACAGTCCTGCCTAGGGATTTGACTTTTTCACTCTCTCTTGGTCCTCTGTGCCACCAAAAGGAGGTGGTAGAAAGGTGTTGCTGCTTACAAATGTGGCTTTCACCAGAAACACACCTGGACTGAAGAAGATTGTAGCCCATCAGCACCGCTCCTGCAATGAAGGAACAGTCTTGTGGCTGTGGAGAGGCCTCTTCCTGGGAAAACTGGAACCCGTCATTCCTTCCCTAAAATAGTAACTTCCTTGAATGCTGAAGGCTTGCTGAGTTGGCACCACATCTGTGATTAATACAACGCTTCTATGAAAAAAATTAACCCCCCCTAATACTCTAGTCAGTGCACAGTAACTGAGGCAGAAGCACTAGTGCATACTCCTGAAGAGCAGAGAATTTGCACCTCAGCAGCCTAGACCAGAACATTTCTGCAGCTAAAATTCTCTTCATTACTTTACAAAAATTATTTTTCTTCCTCATGCTGAATTCCTGATACTGAAACATCATCTCCCTCTCACCCAAGTTAATTTATATTTAAAGTTTTGTTTTGTTTTTTCAGCCTTCTAAAATATTCATTAAAAGGTTTATCTAGTTCTCCAAATTATGTTAGTAAACAAGGACAGTTTATTTGTATTTGTTTGCATAAAATCTTCAGTAAATGAACAACAAATTAAATTTGATTCATAAATGAACAGTGTCTTTTATGAAGTTAATATGAGTTCATACCTCTCTCTGTTGCAGAGCAAAATTTTACTAACTCAAACTGCAAACATTTTCCACCCACCTTTTTTACATATACATGTATTTAAAACTAACTTCTTTGCAACTTAATCAGTTAATAAACTTTTATTTGTAAAATCGAGTGACTACAATTTCAGTTTTTAACCCTTTCACGTGCCTTCCTCCACCCTGAAAATCTACAAAATCTTGCTTTTTTTCCTGTTTGCCATTTCATCTACTTAAACAATTTTTAAAGACTTGTTTCAGCTCCACCTCTGTTTTCAGCTCCTTTCAGTAGTGCCTGAGTTCTTTTAGTTGCTATTTCCATCCCAGGTGCACCTCCATGTGCTGAGCCTGGCTCAGAGACCTGTGGTTAATTGGCTGTGCAGGTGTACCCACTTGGAGTCACCCCCTGTTCCAGGTCAACAAGCCTTGTAGAAAGGTCAAATGAATCAGTCCAAAGACAAAACATATTTTAGAAGTGGCCATTTTGGAAGTATATCAGGATTGTAAAGCTGAATTACTGAAGTGCTGCTTCTGAGTTACTGTGTGAACATTTTGTGATCTTACTCCTCTCCCTTCAAGTGATAAAGTACCCTGTAGCACTATAGTTTCTTGAACAAAATTAATTTAATTCCAGTTGTGAATGTTTCAGTCAACTGTGTGGCAGATGTTTCAGACTGGCCACTATGAAACAAAACAACCATAACTCAAATTTCCATTTCAACATGACCAGAAATTTGAAAAAGAAAGGTAGTGTCAGCTCTGGACAGTCAGGCCAGGTGAAAACTGGATACTGTTCTTTCTATCTTATTTGTGTAGTCCTTTGTTCTGTACTTCATAGCTTAATTAATAAAGACCAAACAAAATCCTTTGTTTCAAGCTAAACAAAACTGTTCATTGTTGTTTTCTCTGCTTTTTTTTTTTTTCCCATTGTAAGACAAGTAGAAAAGGAACAGAAGCACTATCAAGTAAGGGGGATATCATAACCAAATCAGAAGTATAATTTATTGTTTTGCTTTGCATTACTTTAATTCCTGGTACACACGGAGTGAAGCATAAAATTCTCTTCATCTTTCACATAGGGATCAGACATGCCAATACATGTAAAGACAGTTGTAGAGTATACACTGCATAAGGGTAAACAGCAAATAAAAAAGTGGGTAGACTTGCTTGTTGGGTATGTGTGAGGTATAGCATAAACACCCCAGTGCTCACATCAGACACACTTTAACTATGTTTATTTGCATTTGTTTTCAACTAGATCACTCTGTGCAGATGTGGCTGAAAACACTAGAGTTAATAAAACCTAAACAAGTATTATTCAAATACCTTCTCTATGCACAAACACCTGAGAAGGTATGTAAGTATATAATGCATTGCTCTTTGCTAGAATTATTCCTGTAGCCCTAATCATTTGCAGAAGTTCAAAGACTAGTAAAATGATAAAATAGTTACAAAATTAGAGAATCATTCCCGCACTCCCTCTGCCCTTTTCTGGATTATAAACCTCTGGCTTTCGTTTGAACAAACGTATGGAAATGATTGCCTACAATGAGAACATGTGAAAGGGTTTTGGGTCTGCCCCACTTGGAATGAAACCAAATGCAAGCACCTCAGACATGGTTCTGAGGTGGAACAGCACCTCTTCAATCCATTCTGCACTGAGCCAGGCCTGTTGCTGCAGTCCAGCTGCCACTCAAAGGGATCACTGCCGCTTGCTTGACAGGGTGCCCTTGAGTACAGCCTATATATGCTATAGCACCAGTATAGCCATACCCCAGAGAGGTTTGTATTTAGGTACATGTATTGAGAAATGATGACTGTAAAACATGGGTGTTCTAGTTTATGGACTTCCATAGCACACTTTATATAACCAAAAGTCTTTATTTGGTCTGGTCATTGTCCATTTATATTTTTTGTCTTGACGGATTTTTGTCTTAAATATTGTTAACACTGCACTCACTTTGGGCACTAAGTACTACAGGAATATATTGTATGCAGAACAGTAAATGCACTTTTCCCTAAGCTTTCCTCTTTAGTACAAGGTCTATCCCTTGTTTAGCTTTGTTTTGAATATATGTGATGTCATTGTTTAAGACTGAACACTTTTCACGATACTGGTGCAATAAAAAGAGGTGGTAGCTGATCCTAGTGATTTAGAACTCTTTTGAGGTAAGTCTTGATTCCAAGTTGATTGAAATCAATTTGAATAAATAGTTTCATCTGACTTTGGGTCATACCATAAAGCTTTAATTTACACACACAAACGAAACTGGCAGGACATGGAGAATCAGATAGTCCTAAGTCCCCCATATATGCTGAAGTCTGTTGAAGTCTTTGTTGCTCAAGAAAGTAGGGTAACTGTGAGGATTTCTTTCCATCATAACTAGAAGCAATAAATTAAATGCTGGATTGTAAATGATCTCCCTTTGACCTTTGTCTGCAACTATATATCTAACTTTGATGGGTGCTCTATCGCTACATTGCAATAACTGAAGAATGAGATACAGTAATGGCTGCCCAGCCACCAGTTACTGTCCTACTCTCGTTCCTTTGCAGGAGTTAAAAGATTAACTCAACACTTGTGTCACAAGGGAAAAAAAAAGGAGATAAGTATTCTCATTAAATAAACAAGGGAGGAAAATGTTCAGTGCATTATCCTGGAAGCTACATACTATGGGAATTGTAGTCAAGGCAGTGCACAATTTCAGTGTTTTATATATAAAAATTTTATACATAGAATTGATCTGTATGGCTGAAGTATTCTGATTTTGCATGTTTGTTTCTCCTGAAATCTTTAATGAGTTTTGCTTCTTGCTTCCATGGGTTATACAGATCTAAGTGATGAAATAAGTTTTGACACAATTCTAAACTCGTTAAATTAACAGTTTTAGCTAATATATATCTTCAGAAAAAAAAAATCATAACATTTATGTCTAACTCAAATGCTAACACCTTATACTAGAGAAAGGCCACACAAACACAAAAGGATTTTCAGTTTGGCAGGCAGGACATGCAGTGGGTTTCCTTCACCCTGAAGCTCTGCTATTCACAGAAACTCAACCAGAATTGCTCTATCCCTGGTAAGGAAAGATCTTAAACTAGAGGGCTTGGCTGGAACAGTGCAGGTGTTAATCCAGAGATTCAACGCAGCTTCCTCATTCTGTGGTCCTGTGTGATAATGTGGAAGTTGGCCACTCCTTTTTTTGATGTTCTAAGATGCTAAATATAATGTTGAGACAATGCTTATTGACAGAAAGAGCAAGTAATAATATGAAGAATTACTGTTATCTGCAAGAATCTTGTGACAGGTAAATAAGAGCTTCTAAAATTTAAGCTCATAAATGGAGACCTGGTATTGCAGAATAAGGATGGATAACATTGACACCTTATTTACATCCATGCATGGAAGGCTAGAGCAGATTGGGTCTGAAGAGACCTGGGCAAAGAAAGGCAAAAAAAGAACTAATCAACGTATGCTTCATTATGAAAAGAAGAATTTATTTAGAAAACCAAAACCCCTCAACACCCCTTCATCAGGTTTTATCAAATTACTGTAACATTTTTGGATAAAGCTACAAACATCTGTCATCATATTAATATAATAAGCACAGATTTTCATAAGACTTTTTGATTTAAGGCATCTTGATTAATAAAATAGAATAACAAAAGGGTAAAGATCATATGATTTGTAATAGCTCCAATGATAATTTTTAGTGTGTCATTGTAAGCAGAGCAAAAAGGTACTGGAAAGAGAAAGAAGATTAATGTTTAGAAGGGCTTTCCTCTCTCCTGCTCTGAGCACTAGCAGCAGCAATATGACTGTTGGTCACATCAGGTTTCTGCAAATGCTCAGGACTTCTCAAGTACCCATCCTCCATTCACTTTGCAGTAAGGCAAGCAAAAGACCCAAAGACCTACTATGCTGGAGGTTGTACAGACAAGATGCACTTAAGTACCTTTCAAGTGAAAAATTGCAATAGTGATTTAAGGGCTGGAAAACAGCAGCAAAACTTTAATGACATTCACTCTGCTTAGCTCTTAAAAGATGAGGTGAATAGTTTGATCACAGTCTATTAGAAAAATTATAGAAGGCACAGAAATTTTAGAATAAGGATTTTCATCCTACTGCTCCAACACAAAATAGGAAATTGTAGCTAGACCAAAAATGAAAGAAAAGCTTTTAATGGCTACAGTGATTAAGGAGCTGGTTAGCAAACGCTGTGGCTACCAGTGTTTCCAGTGATCATGCATTATTAGAAACTATCAAATTAGGAATGGATATTTTACAAAAGGTATGCTCTGATGCAAGTACAACTGTTAAACTGAGGCAGGAATTAAACCATTCTAGTGTTCTGTTTCTTGACATTGAGACTAGATGAGTACATTATTCCTACAGCCTTAATGATGCCCAAAATTTCAGGTAGAAGAAGCCACAGAGCTTCCTACAGAGGCATTTGAGGATCATGGAGCATGGCTTCTCATCATCAGAGATATATCTCGAATTCAGTGAAAAGTTCAGGCGTTCTCTGTCATGTGGTGGGTGCAAACCCAGTGATAGGACAGGAGAGGCAAACAGTCCTGTTGAGTGACCCAGACTAGTTCCAAATTTCCCTAACATAACAGACATGCCCTTGCTATGGTGCTGACGGACTGGTTTTAATAACGTGATTGATGCATATCATACTGTGGAAGGCTGTGGCTTCCTCAGAAAACTAGGGTAGAGGAGGAAATACGCAATATGCTCTGAGTCATCACCTGCCTGTCTTTGAGACAGGCACAAGGTGTAACCTGCATTGATTTCACTGGTGGAGTGTGAACTGGGAACTCCTGCCTATATTTATGAGGGTAAGGATTCAGGACTCCCTTCTTAATGCCCTTAATGCCATCATTGATTTATTGCAGAAGACAGGTAATTAGATGTGCTTTGAAGAGGCATTCTGAGGTTAGTCCTATAAATAGTTAACATCTACAAAGTTTTCTGATCTATTGTTGTGTATCAGAATATTGATGAGCAATGTGTTTGTAAGTGATAGAGAATGATACTCTGTTCTAGCTTTTTAGTGCAGTTGCTTCTAGGTAATGGCTGATGCACTTCTGGAAGCCAAAGAACAATATATCTGTCCAGCATGAAGAGTTGGACTGAGATTTGTAAGTGAGTATACTTGGCCCAGAAAGATGTTGAAGCAGTCTTGTTTATCACCCAATACACATTTTTCAGTAAAAATTTGCTGTTGAGAGACTCAAAAATAAGCAAGCATTTTATGAAATTATTAAAAACAAACTCTTTTGTCAATATCCAGTTTATCATTTCCCTGTGATTTGTTGTCCTTTTACATCTTACTCGCCTGAATGGCTTGCTAGCTTTTCTGACTCCATTCTGTTTGGTTTTTTTCCTCCAGTTTTCCTATTTCCAGCTTAATTCCTGAATTTCTGATGCACTTCCTTGTAGTAGACTCTGGGGAGACAAAAGCAAAGCATGAAAGTAGGAACATAAAATTCAAACTGTTCTGTTGCCTGCTGTATGTAAGGAAAGACATAAGCAGCAGCTACTGATATAAAAGCTTTTAGAAGAAAAGTCATATTTTTGATAGTGACCAATGCATTATAGGACAGGAATAGAAGATTAGGTAAGGTAGTATGTGATATTTTTGTTGTATGTTATGTTTGTCTTTTATGTTACTCAGAGGAGATAACGATAATATATGTAGCATGAAGACATATTTCCTGACACGAGCTCAGACCCAGGAAGGTCAGATAGTCCCAAATGGAATAGAAAGGGATTTGTTGTCCTCAGTGTCCTTGTGAGACTAAACCACTCTAATATTTTTCATGTATGAACTCCAAAACCATATGTTTTTATGATATCCAACTTGTTATTAATATAAATATGTCATACTAAAATAATATGTTACTAATGTAAAGAAGCATGCTTCTTCTTAGAGAAAAGAGTACACCTGGAATTACAGATTTAAATGGAAGAAAGAGAATTGGGGAGTGTATATTTTGATGCAGCTGTGCTTATGAAGGGTTTAAAAAACTCTTGTTCCTGCAAACAATGAGATACAAACCTGTTTGCATAGTTGATCTCTGGCCAGAAAGGATTCCTGTCAAGTGAAATATTAACCCATAAGGAATGCAGTTTCTTAGGGCAATGAGCTATTGGCTTCAAACAAACCTTTAATGAAGAGCTAAAGTGACCATTTAAAAAACATGTATGCATCCAGAGGTCTAGATAGCTGCCAGAGCAGAACAGGATTACCCTGTCTTTTAGCTATAGCTTACCTCTTTGTAATTGGCCTGGTTCTGTAGTGCTGAAAAGTAATTTCTAGTTGTATAGTGGCCTGGACAAAGGTCTGTCCCTCTGGTTGTATCATTGCAGCAGGCAGGTGTTTATATCATGCAAACTATCATAGCACCTAGGAACTTTATTAGTAATTCTAATGCTTTGGGATAGAGAGAGCTCAAGGAATACTTTCTTCACTTTATCTTCTGTGGAGCAGAGTCTCTGCTGGGACTAATGATCTTCCTCAGCAAGGTCAAATTGACACTGAATCCACAACATAAGAAGCATGAACAGGGCAACATGAAAAGCTCTGAGCCTGCTGAGGGTGATAGGTATCAAGTCCCAAGCCTCATTCCTTTGCAGCATGATGTGTAAGTTCTGTTAGTGAGTGCCAAGTTCAAGCTGCACCCACTGAACCCACCAGGTATTTACTCCTACAGGAAATACTTTTTAGCCCCAGGGAGGCATTTGTGCTAAAGTGCCAAAATACCAGTGGAACAGCTTATTCCTCCTGTCAACTCAGAAGGGGCTAAGCCTCTAAAGAACAATCTAGACCATAATGTTCATGGTAAATTGTGTATTTCCCTGGTTTTTTGTTTGCAAAGTATGACTTTCTGTCCATGAGCTTTGATGGACTCTGATGTGCTTTACAGGTATTCATTTGTGCAGCTGGGGGTGGCTCAAATGTGCTGGAACTCACAACTGTGGATTAATTAAAAAATCCCCAAACCCAAATAGATTTGCTGCAAAGAGTTTCTTCCTCTGAGTACCTTCTACTTTCCAGTGACTTGATGGCACTCTGGAGATACTAACAGTAGGACTGATTTGCTGCTCTTTGTGCTGCTTTTTTTTCCCAGTCCACTCATAGGTTTTTGTAGATTCCTTAGAATTAGAGCCTTTTTACTAGAAAGTTGTGGGGAGGCGAGATAGGAGGAGGTAAACATTACATCCCAAATCCTTCTCACTTGTGACACTGACATCAGAATTTATTCATGGGAAGTATAAGACCTTACAAGAAAAATGAAAATTTGTATTGATAACAGTGTTAAAACTCTCATTGCTAGGAAGCTGAGTTAATCCACTCAGAAGAAAGGGGCGGCTCCCTTTGCTGAGTTTTTGTTTTCTATTTTTCACAGGGTCATTCCAACATTCATTTCACAGTGGATGAGTTCACAGTAACAGAAGAGAGAGTAAGAAAATACTTTCTCTAGAGTTTCTTCTTGCACTAGATGTGTGAATATAGCCTCAGAGAAGAAGCGTTATGGACAGTGTCCAGGAAGTGTCTCAGTTTTCATTAAACACAGATCATTAAACATATTGCATGAAGAGTCACTGTGGCTGTCACATATAGCTAAGCCATACTGCTGCTATGACTGCCATGCAAAAGGTTAATTTTTAGTATCATTACAATTTTGCCCACAAAAAGATGGAGAAAATGAACCAAAGCAGCCACTTTGTTTTCCCTAGATCCTTCTTTTATTTCATACCTGTTAGTACTGCCCCATGGGGGGATTTCACTCCTCAGCAGATAACTTAGTGAGTGGCTTATAGGCAGAGTTAATTGAAAACTCTGGCTACGTGTATTTGTGGGCCCATAGTTTTGGTTGCTTTCAACAAGGAAACAAAGACTTCTAAAGGACTAATTCTTTGAAACACTATACATTTCTGGCAAGGACCTTTGAGTAGAAAATGGGGACCTGATAGTCTTGCAGAACCAAACCGAATGAATGTGCTTTTTAAAAGAGAGAAAATAGAGAAAATACGTCCTTAAAGGGAATTTATAAATGCCTTCCTAATAGTTGGGATTAGTGAGCTCTTACAACAGCATTTAGAGTTTTCATAAAATCATCTCTCTTATGGAAGCATATGGAAAACAGGGCATCACACTGCACCCTCTTCAGTCAGTGATAAAATTGCTAAGTCCATGGACAGAATGGATCTGATGTGGTGGAGATCACCACTATTTTTAGTCTGTATTTCAATAGCTTCAGAAGTCTTAAGCAGATCACATCTTTCCCTACCACAGGAATCTTTGCTGTACTGTCAGCTACTACATGTTTGAAGCTGGGGTGCAGCCTAGTTCCAGCCTTCTTCCAACATGCTTTTCTGCCCTCTCTGCAACGGCAGAGCTTTTAGTCATCTGTGATCCAAGTACACCTGGTGGTTAATGTTACTGCAGTACAACTAGCAGAAAAAGAATGAACTGTTTGAGACAGGGACTAAATGCTTGAATAGAAAATCTCCTTCCTTAAAAAAAAAACCCAAACCAACAAAACCAAAACCACAAGAACTCCTTACTGATTCCATGTTCCATTTAGCTAGTTCTGCTTTTTTGTAAAAAACCCCTCAGAATAAAAGCCCCACCCCAAAGCAAATATACATCCCTACCTACCCCCAAAGCCACAATTAGGGTGATAAAGTGATTGATAGATAAATTAACCAATTGGATTTTAGCTGCTTAGATCTATGTGATAACCCAGATTTTGTAACTGGGAGCACTAAATATATGTAAAATAAAATTAAAAAAAAAAAAAAGAAAAGAAAAGCTGAATTTTGAAGATAACCTGTCACCAAATTTAAGGAAATGGCATCCTGTTGTTTTATTTCCATTATGACAGAAGATAAACAGGTAATTTTATTTGTGATCCAAATAGAAACACATTCTGACATCTGTTCTCTGCCAATAGTTGCTCTTGCTATGAACATGCTTACATTTTATTGCATTGGGCTTTTTGCCACTTTATGTAAGCTACACCAGCTGCTCTTGCTCTTGCACGACAGATTACTGTGTGCAGCACTTTGGTTTTCCCTAAAGCAGATAACGCTTTGTAAAATCCGGATAACTAAGTCTCTAGGAAGTGACTGTAAGTTATATTAAAACTGTGATAACTGAGAACAGAAACAGCCTTGAAGAACTACACTAAAAAGCTTCTACTTCAAGGCAAGATTGTGTTTGTGGGTAGCTGGTTTTGTTACTGTGCCTTGTGTACGTTCTTATATTCTTTTACCTGCTACATTTTTTCCACTGCTTGCTGCTTTCCTTAAAATTGGCACAGAATGAAGAGAAATATTAATAATAAACACAACGAAAATGTCTATTCTGATTTTTATGACAATGAAATATGCTGAAATCAGTTCATATATACTTGAAAGTAAAGCCCCCAAACCTTCTTTGTTGCATTTCTGTGACAGGTTTTATGCTCTGTTTTCTTGGCAACCTTCTGCATGGAAAAGCAGCATTATGCAAATAAAAACACAAATGGAAGCCACAGAGGAAAAATATAACACAATTTTTTTTTGACATCTTGGTGATATAGGTCAGATCACGTTACCACAAAACTAAACCAAGTTCTTTTTCTCAGGTGTAATCTCTGCCTCAGCTACACTAGAAAACTAGTTTTCCTAGGATTTGGATGCAACATGGCTGCAAAATCGTATTAATTCCAAATTTAGGAATGTCATGCTTAAGTGGTAGTCGAACTTTGCTGGCTTTGACTAGGTGTTGGTAATTAAAGGGCCTGTGAGTGCAAAGTTGTGTAGGCACTGCTGCTGCAGGAAAAAGGCAAAGTATAATCGGTCTGAGGGTGTGGAGAGAAGCAGCAGGGGATGCTGGTAGGGACAGTAAAAGCTCAACAGGGTTACAGAAACTTGCCAAATCTCCATCCTCACTGCAGGGAGCTCCTGGTGCTGCCAGGCAGTAAGGAAAACAGATGGCTGTTGCTTTTGAAGCCACTAACATTCATTTCTGTGCCTGTTGTTGTATTTTTCCTCCTTCCCCTCAATTTCCCAACTCCTGCAGCAGCTCCTGTATCAGCCAGCCATTGGCAGACATACTGGAAAGCAGCCACGCAAGCGCGTGAGTTTCAGCTGAAGATGATGGTTGCTTTGTTTTGGTTTTCCTTTTCCCCAAGCTGCCTCCACAATTTGGCAAAGAGATGTCAGGATTAGAAATAGTGGGATTGGAGAATATGCCAGAGTCTATATTAGAGACAAAGAGGCAGAGCTATAGTAACTGGGGAGATGGAGCAGTGCCAGTGGGAGTGTGGGCGTGGGGGTTTGGATGCAATTAGCACAGCCGGCCAAACATACCCTGACACGGACACTCCACAGTTGCATGCTGAATAGACCTCTACATTTGTGCTTATTTTCAGTGGAGTATAGCTGATACCTGTAGATGGGGCTTTGGTTTTTCCCCCAAAAGGGCAATGATGAATCCTGCTAAGTCTGTCACATTCATCAGCTAGAAGTAGTTTTACAGAATGCTCTAAATCAAATCTCTGTGTCTGAAACAGAAGAGCATGAGATGGAAAAAAATTAATGTTTGTTTCCACTGTATTTCACTTACTCTGAAGGACTGCAAGACTGTTTTTTTCTTAGCTTTTTAGAACTTCTAATGCATTTTATGTTGTGAAGAGTAACAAAACACTGGTTTGAAGGAAGACAGAAATGTGTAGAATGCTCAATTGTAATTGTATAATGTAATTTAGAGAGCTCAAAGAAACATGCGGGTTTGGGCTGAGTTAGCAATTCAATAAAATATATCCATAGGATGATGTGCATATGACTGATTTGTTCCCTACCTGAGAGGAAAAAATCTGTCCTTGTGCAGGTTTTCTGATTGTTGATCTCAACTAATGAGCGATTCATTGGTTTTAACAGATGTTTCTCATTTAAGCCAATGAAAGCTTATGGGAGCTTTTTCTAGTCTCTGAGGGAAGAGCGCCAGTCCAATCAAACAAGCAAATTTGGAGCTTGGCATTTGAACTGACTAGCAGAGCTGGATAATTTCCTCTTGCAAAAGCTGTGTGCTATCATTATTCTATGACACCATAAAAATTTGATAATTGCTACTGACTTGTTATTTTTGCCATCTTGTGCACTTAGTCATTTAGCCACTATTGCTATCTACCAAGAAAGACACTAAAGCCACTTATTCAAAAGCTCTGTCCAAAATAGCACGATTCCCAAACCAGCAAAATATGATGCATAGAGCTGCCCCAGTTGTACGAGTAATTGTAGCAAATATTTCTAGATGCACAGCCACAAATCAAACTCAGGAAGGCTCTGTGTTAGCCAGTATTTGCCGTTTTGAAATTATTGTTGCTGTCATTACCATCATAAAAGCAAAGTAATGAGACACTCTGGCACAGGCCAAACACTGTGGAAAGGATCTCTGTCAGTAACATAATGTAACAATCAAACCAAATTCATGGCACTGGTAATCAGAAACTACACCTTGATTTTTATGTGCTACATAATTACTGCAAACTTTCATCAAATTTCATCTGCATGATGCTCAAGTCCAGTATTGCTTGGCTTTTAGTTTGGCATGGCATAATGTATAATTTGTTTCACACCTACCTTGTATAACAGTCTGAAAATCAGTGGCATTTCTGGAAGATAGAAAGTTTCATAATACCAAAAATATATATACAGTGAATCAGCCTTCTCTTTAGAATATTCTAAAGTGATTTGACAGCAAAGTTTTACATGGAATTAGTGGGAGTCCTGAGGGACTGTGGTGCCTGTCTCCCCATCAGGTTGTACAACAGTTGCCAGTTCATGGGACTGGAGAGCAGTTTGCTTCATTTGCTTCCTCTGCACTGCTGCTGCAGCTCACCCTGAATCTGCCACTTAGAACAGACAAAAATCACTTAAAAAAAAAAATTAGGTGTCAAAATTTGACAATATTCATGTTTTTCACTGATGTCAGGCACTATATCCACACACTCTTTGTGTGTGAATATTTTCAGCCAAACTGAAACTAATTGTAAGGTCTTTAAGGTGGATCAACAAATGAAGCGAGGGAGATAACGAGGGGATTTTGGAGAACAGTTATTGCTGTGATCAAGGAACTGCAGTAGAGGCACCTAAATATTTTACAGAGGTGTATGTATAATTTATATTCTTTTACATTTATCTATGATGACATAGTTCATCATCATTCTTTCATATGGTCTCTGGTTTATGAGCCTTACATGGGAAAGATAAATTTAGTATAAAATAGTCATAGTGCATTAAATTACAAAAAAGAAAAAAATCCCATCAATAAGTCCTATTGAAACGGGAGTTAGGACTCACTGCTAAGGTACTTCAGAGCTATAGATCAGCACTTTTTATTACTGCTATAGAACACACTGCATCAGACTACCAGTGACTATATACCAATATGTGATTAAAACACCTGTAGACACTGATGAAGTCTATTTAGATCTGAAATTATAACTTGGTAGAAAAAAAAAAACAAACATTTCTCTACAAAGGCTGTAACACAAGTACAGATCCTTAATGTATGGCTTCAGATTAAAGCAACACATTATTTTTTTGCTTTTAGCCCCAAGTAACCCTGTTTCCCTCATAGTCTTCAAACATGCAAGTTGCTGAAGCATCTGGTGCAGAGTGCAGAACATGAGTGAACATTTGAAAATGAGTGTGGCAAGGGCTTTCTTGGCTCATTAATATTAACATAACTGCCTGTGGAATTAGAAATAAGATAGGCATTGCTTTGTTGCTTTCTGTGCTGTAGGTACAGACTTTATTCCCCTGCAAAGAGAAATTACATTTTCTCCAAGACCTTAACTTACAATGTGGCACAGTGGTATGTGTGATAAGAGACATGGGGCCTCTGCAAGTATATCTAGTTCCCTGTTGTGATGTTGCTGACTGCTCCCTTTAACTGTCTATTGTGACTAAGCATACTTTGTATAGGAATTAAATCTGTCATAGTGGGTGACAAATTCTGGTGAGAAATGCTGTGTAATAATCTGTCCAGGCAATGCATTATTACCTGGGAGGACAGGTAGGAATAAGAAATTTGGAAACTCCAAAACGGGATGAAAAGCCTTAGTGTTTTCTTGCCTGTTGTCCACTAGTGCCCTCACAGTGTAAAAAGCCCAAGTCATGTATCTTTCACTCAGCACTTGAGGAAGATGCAAAACCTCACTGTAGTGGGTTCAGGGGTTTGAAGGGAATTCATTTCAGTAGTCTGAAAATCTGGAGTAAATTACTTGACTCCATTCTAAAGAGGGGGTTGAGGCAGCTGTGCTTTCTCACTGGCTTGACCCTGGGATGAGAAATTTTTCTCACAGCTGGGTGATTTAATAATCTCCTGGCTGCAGGCTTTGAACTGAAAATACACCCTACTATCAGAGCTAGGTTCCTCAGGCCCTAATATGGGATTATGGTGATAACTGCATGGTTTAATAAAATGTTGTAGTTGGGATTTGTGCAGTAGCTGTTCAGACCATGCCAGTATAAGCACTGGCCATGACAACAGGACGTGCAAACTCTTAGCACTGCTTAGAGCAGAAGGCAACAGGCCAGTAAACAGGTAATGCTTCTAACAGATGCTGAGGTTATAAGACTTAAGGTTATAAGATGTTTTAAACCAGGTTTTTATAAAAGATAACATGGTAAAGTCCTGTGGGTTTATTTACGGGCTGCACTGCAGGTAGTAGTGATGCCCTTTGTGTAGACACTGAGCGCTATTTCAGTTCTGGGGAAAGGGAAAGAGAAATGAAATAATTAATCGAGGCGCTGTTCAAATTGACAATGTGTGTGAAGGAGGAAAACCTGTCTGAAAATACTTCTAGAGCCAGTGAGTGAAATTCTGCAATGATCATTTCAGGGGAAGAGGTTTCTTTCAAAGGTTTTTTTCCCTTCATTTCCCATTCAGAGCTAGAAATGGAGGAGAGGAATGCATCACGTGGTTTCCCCTGTTGCTCATGTTGTGGTATATAAGTACTCAGAAAACCCCAAAAGCTTTTACTTGTTCCAGTTACAAAGAAAACCTTCAAACTACGACATCTTCAGTGAGAGATGAGTGCAAACAATGCAATAGTGCTGCTTTCATTGCCTGAGCCTCCTTCCTGCATTACACCCTGCTTCTGATTTTGACCCAGTCACCCAGCAGTGACTCATGGGGGCAACTGGAAAGTTTTCAATATAATGTGCCAAAGTCCAAGAAGGCACCAAAAGTTGCCCAGTGACCAAATGCCCCTGAGCTAATTTCAAACATTGCTTGAGAATAATCCTTCCTACATACTGAAAATGTCTTGCAGGTATAATGGCAAGCTGACAGTATCCTGAAAACATGTCCCTCTTAAGTTTTACTGTGTGTTTATTATTAAAAACTGAGTACTGAGACTCAGAGTGGTACCAGTAAACCTTCATTCCATGCCACTCAGAAAGGCTTGCTTGTGCAATGCACTGAAACCATTTGAAATTGCTTCTTTCTGAGGAAAATAAAGAAAAGGAACTTACGTAATTGTGTTTATACAGGAGGCCCTAAGAATTTCACCTGGGTAACTACTGCTAGCTATTCTCTGGGGCTGAATTTCAACAAATAACAGAAAGATGAAGGGTTCTTGTACCCTTTGATAAATGCCCTCTTCAGTAATTCTATGTAACGATGTGCATTTAAAGAATGGCTAGAAAACAGCCATTATTAGAATACAAGACACTGTAACTTTTTTTTTTTTAAGTAGTATTCATTAAATAACCCTTTTCTGGTTACTTCTGTACTACTGCATCTTATTTTTGGAGATTATGTGAGACAGTGGTATGCAGGTTGTTTTCTGTGACTCTCCTATAAATATCAAGAACAGTAACATATAGTCAATAATCCCATGTAATTCTGTCAATTTTGGTCAAGACTGCTTTTTTCATGTGCATAATCTCTCTCCTTTTTTTTATTTTTTGTTTTGGTGTGTGCAGTCTTTACATAATGTGAATGGCTGATTTTTACCTGCCTTAGCGTCCTGATGAATTGCTGTTCGTTGTACGTGAGTATAACAGTGTGTGGTTTCCTTACTGAGATTATTATAAAACTCTGTTCTTGAACAGTGATCAAGGTTGCTTGATTACAACCTTTTAGCATGTGACTTAACTCTCTACATTTCTGGGGCAGTTCATCCTCTCTACCTACATCTACAACTGGTAGCACAGCTGTTGCTGACCTATGCAGTGTACATGTAATGTACCCACAGATATCATACACTCTGAGAATATTTTTGTTTAAGAAAAAACAGATGAATTGCTGTTACAGAACATACTTTACATTGAATTTGTCTATCTTGTTACCTAATATTTAAGTACTGTTTAAATTGGTACTGCAAAGGAGCTTAGCAACTACATGTGGCTGATGTGGAATTTCTGGTCATACAGAATCAGGACAACCTTTCATTTTATTATAGCTTTGAAATTCTATATAATGATATGAATAAAGATATATATATAGATTTACAATTGCCTTAATTAGTTTTTGAAACCCTAGTGATGGAGAAATGTCATGTGGTTCAATATTTGTTTTTCAGTCAACTAACCAGGTGTATTTTCAGTATGACACAACTGGGACCACAGTCTCAGCTTCTGAATCCTGTGCTTCATACTGGGATGTATACATATGGACACCCAGAAATACTATGAAGAAATTAAATAAGCTTATTCAGCAATAAATTAACATTTCTGGTTCTGGCTGGCTTTTAAATTCGGATCTGGAAACAGTTGAAGGTCAAAAACTGAGATTTCTGTATTTCTTAATCTAATTTTACATCTCATTCTTCACACTGCATGAGTATTCAAAATTGTGCAGGTATCAGGACACCTTCCTTCATTGAGCTTATCCAGGGACATTCAGGAAACCTTACAAAGTGATGATTGCTTCTATTTTCTGGGGTGTTCTTATTCTTACAGTATAAATCTCACATTTAAACTCCATGATAAGACATACTGGCAACTTCTGTTAGAAGGAAATTCATGTTAAAATGCCTCTGTGGCATCAATCTGCTTTTAATTTAGCATGATTTCATATAGTTTCCTTTTTTGCAGCATTACAGGACAAGAGAACCTTGTGGACTTTTGTAATGATTTGCAAAATCACTCTGAAACAATGTTTACTGAGACTATGCTTTGTACTAGCTGAAATTATGTTGGTGAGGGTCAGTAACACCAAATTAAGTCATACACATTAGACAGGCTTTGTTGTCTGGCAAACTGGTGGACAGTGAAGAAAGAGGAGGAGGAGTGTGTAGCAAGTATGCAGTAGCAAGACTACTGTGATTTCAGAGAGAATATATCTAACTTTATCTGAGGGAACTCCCTGAATTTGCACCTGGGGTTCCTGTAGAAATACAGATGTCTTGAGTCCAAAATGCTGAAAATTTCAATGAAGTTCCAGGTTTTTCCGTACATTTTTTTTGGTGAATGGTAGCTTTCAAAAAATAATTATAACAAGCATGGAAATGACAGAAATACTGCTAGAAGTGAAGCTCCACGTGAGTTATCTATTTTGGCAGGGTTCAGAGTTTCAAGCAAATCAAACAACTGAGGGGTGGGTCACATCCCTGGTTGGCCTCAGGGCCAGCTGCCACTCTGCATACATGAATGCAGGAGTCGTCTCAATGCCTGGGGGAGGAAGGAGCCCCATGGGTTAGGGTAACATGACAGCTTGTTGGAAATTAGAGCAGAGACGAGTGCCCTGCAGAAGTTTATAAACAGAACAGGTGGCAGAAAGTACAGGGTAATCACACATTTTAAATTAAAAAGAAAAAAATAATCTCTGGGGGGCTGTATGGCCCTAAAATCTTCAGCTAGGTCTAGGAAAGCTCCTGTGAGCTACAATGCACCAGTCACCTAGCAGCCATATTTTGGCAGGCTGGTCTGCCTCAAAAAAGCCTATTCCCTTAGTCTGCTGTAGGGGTTTTATATGCTTCACTGAACGTCCACCTGCTGCATGTGTATATCAACACCAGCTCCTGAAGAGCCATTGCAGGTGCAATGGGGTTTTGTGTCTTTGGGATAGACTTTTGGGGTATATACTGCAATTTCTTGGCTGCATACAAGGTGTAATAAGGAACATATAAGAAATTAGCTGAATAGTTCTGCTGCTTCTGATAATATGGAGTTAAAGGATGCACATCCTCAACTGCATGACACACTACTCTGAGATCTTTTCAATACTGACCACTAAACTCTTGTCACTAGGGCATGGTGAGACAGATTCATGCCCTATGCTGTCAAAGTAGCAGTGTTCCTGAGAGCATGGGGGAATCTAGAAAGCGACAAGATTTCTATTACTTATCAGCTAATAATAAAAAGAATGGAAATACGTGAATACAAAAAAAACTTGCTTGATATTTTAAGAGTCTTTCCAGGTCTCATCAACGGGATCTCAGTGTGGTAAGACTCCATTGTTTCAGAAAATATTTTATCTTTGCATGAAATTTATACAGCTGCTAAATAAAAAGCTACACAAAGGAATTTGTCAAAAGCCTTGATTTGTAGTACTTCCTCTTATTTCCTTGCTTCCAGTTTGCCATTGCTTCAGCTCTGGGTGGTGACAGTCAGTATACATGCCTTATCTGTTTTCTTGTAAGAATCTTCTCTGTACATTTTCAGTTTTCTTAATTTTTTTGCTGTTGTTTTATCCATCCCACTCACTGTTCACAGTGACTGACCATTCACCTTTTGAAATATTGTTGGCATTCTTATTCTCCTATTCACTCTGCTTTTGAGCACCCAGGCACTGAAAGTCAAAAAGCCAAGGCTGTGTGGCAGGTGGGCAAGTGCTTCTGGTGCAAATGCATTCATTTGCATGTGAATATGCTAATTTGCACACAAATACTTACATTCATAGGAATAAAGGGATTCTCTCCATGTGCGCCATTTGTGCTAACAAAAACTGGATTCATGAAACTACTCAGAAAAGTCGGGAAGAGGTCAGGTCTCCTGCCATTTTCACTTTGGTAGTATGTTTACAACCTGATAATATACCTCTGAAAAGAATCAAAATTCAATCTTCAAGTACTGTTGATTTTTAAACATTGTACTGCACAAGGTAGGGGTTATCTTTCCATGGTGTGCAGACAGAGCCAGATGGTCTCAATCCTAATGGGGACCACAAGGAAGTACTGCAGCATAAAGGAAATTATAGCTATAGAGATGTAGAAGGTCAAATAAAATTTCTCCCGAAAATTACTGATATTGAGCAGAAACTCTGAAAGCCTTCTACTATTAATTTTTTTAGATCTATAGTAGACAAATTTGTACTTAAGCCTGTGGTTTTGTAATACCCTTTACTTGAAATCATCACTAGCACACACACCCCAGCTTCCTTTCCTGGCTCACAATTCTGTACACAGGTCACTTTTCTATCAGGAATTACCAGCCAAATGCAAAGTGTGTCAGAAAACCTAAACAGTATTATGTATCTAAATAATCTGGGTGATGCCATCAGCAAAGAAACAGTCATCATAAGAGGTAAGGTCAGCCAATGCTTGATAACAGACTACTGGCAACACTTTTTTAAATGGTTTCTACTTTTTGAATTGTGTTTTAGCGGGGATGGGGGGAACTGATGGAAGAATGCACTTGTTTAAATTTTGGAAGTTTCCCTTGTGTAGTAGATGTTGAGCTGACCAAAAAAAGTCTTTAAAAAAATTTCTTATATGACTGCTGCTAATTTTTGTGATGAGAAATCTCAGAGCCTGGAATCTTCCACCAGAAACTCTTTGGACATGGAAATGTTTCCTTTTATATTCTGGTAAATCATGGCTCTGCTCAGATCAAAATGATCTGAAGAAGATTTTGAATTAAGAAGAGGTGCTTTTAGTGTTTCTTAAGACATTCAACCCAAGACCTTGATTATGTTCTAGTGGTGATTTAGAAGACATAATAGGTTAACGGAAAGGATGTGTAATTCTGTACTATTTGTTTGTTTCTATCCTGCAATACTTATACACATGTAAGTATATATGTGTATATACACATCTTTGAATATACATTCAAAGATGAAGGCTGAAGATGCTGATACTGCAAGGCTTATTAATTGGCTTCTGACATTTTGCAGTGTGTAATTATGTATTTTGAAAACTCCTACTGATTCAGTACTTGTGGTGGGTTTAGGGTAGTTGGTACAGTACAGTAAGAGTGACCATGATGATACAGTTGCTTCTTTTACATATGCAGAATGTAATGGAGTTCAGTAGAAGTCTGTATCTGAAACTTAAGAGCCCTTGTTAAGGGAGGTTATCACCCAGGAACTGAACATCAAGACAGTGACTCTAGGGAGGTATTTGGCAGAGGTGATGTTGGCTACCAGTTGGCTACTTTTGGTGAAGAAAGAGCCAACAGCCCATCAGGTGGAGTGATGTGGTGAGACTGTGCTAAAATCCAGTGAGCATACAACATTTTCAGAAGTGAAATATTTGCTGTGGTCTAAAGTAGAGCAGGCATGGAAAAAGTTAGATTCTTCTTGTGCCTTGCAGCTTCTCAGAGGCACCTGGTAGCAGCGTAGAGGAGCTCTAACACTTTTATAAATAGGGCACATTAACCAGATAATTTATAGTCATTACAGTCAATATGTGTTTCAAAAACTCAAGAAAAGAATAGGATGGGGTTATTCCTGGCCAGTGTTTGGAAAGATGAAAAAGAAATAACAGGAAGATGTTTCACAGCTTTTTCAGAACCACAACTCAAAGGAATCATTATAAAGTGAAGAAGTAAAGGCCAGTGTCGCTGCCTTGCACAGAAGGATCTAAAAACTTTTTGTATTTTCTATCTCTGATTTCATTACTCCTAATAACTCGTTTCCTGATGGAAGGTAAAGAGGCACCTGAAATATAGATTTGAGTCCTTTTAGTTAAACCTTTATCTCTTTGTCATAGCGGGTTTTTTTCTTCTGTAGTTTCATTCATCTGCTCTACTGGAACTTTCAGTCGCACAGTGTTAAAATATGGCTGTTCTAAGCTAATATGCATTAACTTTTTAAAACCTGTTTTATACATAACCTATTGTATTAATATAAAACGTTAAGGCCATTTTTTCATTTCCTGGGAATGGCCCATTACATTGTGAGCAATCTACTCTTGCTTTTTTAGAAAAGACTTTGAACTCAATACAAAAGGAAAATATAATCATGTACAACTATAAAGACTGCTTTTTTCCCTTTTGTGCAGTGTAACAGAGGTGGATGAGTAGCATGGTAATGAAGAGATGGACCGTCTTTATTAGCAGGCTCGGTGAAAGGGTTCTTTTCAGAACTTCAACTTTTCTTATCTTCTTAGTTTTCATGACGTCTATTTGGACTCTTTCCTTTTCTTGACTTTCTTTTAAATATGTCTAACAGACTGGCAAAGCCCAGCCAGTTCATCATTCTTTCCAAAGAAGGCTAGATACAAAGTCTAGTGGTTTCAATGCTTCCATAGAAGTTTTTCATATATTTAGAGAAGTATTGCTGTTTGCTTTGCTCAGGAAACAGTCACATGTATTGACATCTCACGCTCATTCTTTAATTTCTCTAAAAACAAAAACAACAAACCCTTGTAATGGTATTTTTATACTGTAGTTAAAGGAGGCTAATGATATAGGAAGTTTCTTTGAGTAACAAAATAGGACTAGAAATATCACTTAACCCTCTGCCCTAGAAATTGGTTAATATAGTAGATTTGTAGAGGACTATTTGATGATCTCTTGCCCTCTTCTACAATGTGTTCCACAACCTTTTTTGATATTTCTCTGTTCCTCCTCCATGCTCCCTATTTTTCTGCTGTTCCTCCTTCTGCTTCAGTATTCTTTGTTATATAGACACTTCACTTTTAATCTCGCTCAGTTAAGGATTCCACTACAATAAGAGGAAATTGCCACGTGATTGCAAAAAAAATTCAGTCTGGGTGGTAGAACAACTGAAAACTGCCTTCCCTACTGCTGTTCTGGTGCAGAGGAAGTATCCCATCATCACTTTGTTGAGCTCTGAGGAAGGAACTTCAAAAGCAACAACCAAAAAACAGGAAGCCTTATTTATTATCTGAGGCTGGAAAACTGGAACCTTAGTTTGTTGACTGACATTTCCTTCTTATAGTATTATAAATAATATCACATATATGGAGTGTATGTAGTTATATGGCAATCCCCTGTGAAGGACAATTATTGTTGCATTACTCAGAGGGGAATGTTCAGGTCAGGAGTATTCCTATTTAGCAGGTATATATTCTGTGTACTAATCTGTTAATAGATCTTAGTCTTGAAAACGTATGACTCTTATACAAAGACTACAGAGCAAAATTAAGGTCTAAATAAGAAAATATGAACTGTGTAGACCAAAGGATACAAATACTATCACAGCAAAGTTGATTCTGGTTAGATCTCATGTCATGAGCAGCTCAGAATAATGAATGCGATTAGTTTGTTCGATAGATGATGTGTTCCAACGAAACCAACTATGTGATTTATAAAAGATTTCCAAGGCACCTATACAGAAATCGTATGAAAAGGTGATTTAAGGCCTTTGTTGTAATAGGTGAAAAAAGTAGAACTTTGTAGAACTGTGGATCCATAAGAGATATTTTGATGTGAGTCATCTAGAACATGCTTAGAGAAGGAACTTGGACTAGATGATCTCTGGAGGCCCTTTCAACCTCAAGGATTCAGTGATTCTGTGAACCATAATTTTATTTCTTTTTTTTTTTTGCATATCAACTAAATCAATGGTTATATAGAATTCATATTTCACAATTTACAGGAATTTACCCAGAAAAAACAACTTAAGAATTTGTATGTATGTATGTATTTCAGCAATAGCATTACCATCCCAGAGAATTATACCCCCAAAACTGACAGGAATTGCACACTTATCAAATCAACCAAATACAAATACAAAATTATTTACCCAGATATGTAAGAATTATTACATATGCATATGGAAATCTTCTGTCATCACTGGCAACAGGTCTGGGTTTAGCTTTTCATCAGAAGATTATTTAAGAGCTGATTGTTGCTATTTAAATTAATTGGCTAGAGGTGCATTAAACTAGATAAAAGAATGACAATTAAAACAGTTGTAGTTACACTTTTAGTTTTAACCCAGAATGGTTACTATAACCTGCTCTTTGTAACATGGATTTGTTTTCAGGATGTAAAGTATTTCCCCAAAAGAAAATTATTAAATGCAAATCAGACATTTTTGCCAACTCTATGATCTACTTAGTTGATCTTCACTGTTAAAAGTTCTCTTTAGATATGAGCACCATGTGTAGTTACAATTACAATTTTTTTCTGGGAAATTAATTTTTTTAATAAAAAATAATTTTTCTTGGAAATAAACTAATATTGAAATTTTTGGCATGTTTTTTTTTTTAAAACATTTGAATTCAGAACACCTAACTAGAGGTACTTCCTGTTTCCTTTGGGGTCTTCAGGTATTTCTGACTGCTCAGAAATAAAAAAGTTCTATATCTATTGACAGTCAAGAAATAACAAGACGTAACTTGTGTGTTGTGCTCACAATTGTGTAACAAGTCCTGATGTGGTTATTTTGAACTGCCTACAAGTTGTGTAAAATCATTTTTCCTTGGCTGCAAGTTCTCACTCTATTCTTCCTTAAGCATAGGAACTATATTACTGTATGGAAGGGATTCACTTTTTAGTACAAGTACTTGCCCAGTATGAAGCTTTTCAGGTGACTGTGAAAGCTCCTGAGACCATATTTCTATACTGATATGATCATTTTAATGTAATTTTAAAAGAAATATACACATTTAAATGGGGCATTTTTGTAAGTTTGAGATTATTAGTCTCTTATTGAGATGCAGGTGTGTTGCTGAAGGGCTATCTGGAAAGTAAAGTAAAACCTTTTAAATGTTTTGCAAAGAATCCCTGTTGTCCTCAAATAGCTTTCATTCATTGTCTGCAGCCCATGACAAGAAGGTATCAATCTTAGTATTTCATTTGGTAGGAGAACAGCATAAAGACAATTTGAATCATCTTTGCAAATGCTGTAATATCTTTTCCAAAGGTTCAATTCAATTTCTCAGCCTTAATATATTTATTGCATCTCTTCTAGATCAAGTGCTATGAATTCCTTTGTATAAAAATGAATTTGGAACTTGGAGTTGAGCAAGAAGTGTTGTAACTATCAGACTGTTGTTACTCCATAAAGTAAATGAAAACAGCCTTGGTTCAGTCTGTTGTTCTGGTGAATCGGGCCTGTATTATCTCACCTTCATATATAAACTGATACATTGTGTCTTTGATCTATTAGCTGCCATTTAACTCTGTCAGTTCAAATGACTTCAGGGAGAGCTGTTCAGGTCTAGGCAGCCCATTGGGATAACACTGTTAAGGCATATTTGTTTCTTAGCATGCAGCCAGCTCCACATCCATGTGCCTTCTACTCTTTACAGTAAGTATTGATGACACACTTCTTCTAGTAAGTATTGATGTCATGATAAGAAAGTCCCCATATACTTTGTACAAGTCTAAACAAGACTGGTGACGGGTATACTGAATATTCAGGAGGTAAGCTGCCTGAAGAGAAACTACATGGGCACATTCCTTTAGCTCAGAGAAATGTCTGTGCTTCTGAGAATATGCATATCACACACTACAAAATGTTTAGCCTAGCCACATCCCCTGTAACACTAGGATCTCCCTTCTAGCAATAGGAAAACTGAAATAGGATATGAACTTCTAAAAAATTATTTTATTCATTATATAATTGTGTCATCATACAGTATGTCATAATTTAGTCTTCACACAATAGTGTTGGTCTTTTCAATCTCACACATACCCAGTTACTTACCAGAAGAAAACTCACCTCCCTAATGAAACACTGTGTGTGCAGGCTTCCTGTCACTCATCTTTCCTGTGTCTTTAATGCAATAAAAGCATCTGGTTGGGTTGAAGGACTAGGACATGGCTGAACTGCAGGATCAAGTTCTTAGTTTAAATGGTTGCTAGTTCTTGTCTACCGCTGACCACAGTGGTCCTTTCTAGCTAGCCTAAAAGATGGTGACAGTACAACAACCGGCCCTTTTACATGAACGGCATTTAGATTTTGGCTAAACAGAACCCATCAAAGGTTCAACAATACATTGACCTTTAACCAGCAGCTGATTCACCATTCTCCAAACCAATATGACTTGCCCTTCAGCACTACATCAGTGCTGCCTGAAGGCAGTGGCTCTGGGTGCTCAGACTCTGGACCAAGAGGCAAAAGAGACCCCATGACACTACGTTTTCATCAGCTGGTGAACATACCCCAGGCACTGCTTGTATGCTGTGCACCTGGATGGGCTTGCTTAGCAAATCTGTCCCAAAAAGCTGCTCATGTACATGCAAAGGCCTCAAACTCTACTTCCCTCTGAAATAATACATTTAAATTTTGAACATCTACTATCAAAAAGTTGAGTAAAATAAGAAAAGAGAGCAGGTGCAAAGCAAAATGTTTACATTTCCAAATGAGAGGAGCTGAAAATCTGTGTCTGTGTAGCCTTATAAGGCTCAGCAAACAGGTAATGTAGAGACATAAAAATAGGAAGATAGATTTGCTACTTTCAATTACTATTTCTCCCAGTTCAAGATTAAAGCAGAGATGAAATAGAAGCACAACAGATTTCAAACCTAACTTTGAAGCTGATGAATTATATTTTAGATGCAACACATAAATAAATTGAATCATTCACTAGCACAAGACATGCAAAACCCATGGATTAGCAGGCCTGAACAACAGAATAATTAATTTTTAAAGTATATTGAGAAGACCCATAAATATTTTGGACAAGGTAAAAATATTAACTCACTGGACCAGAAAGAGAAAATATTTAGAATCAAGTACTTTAGTACAGTCCTCATTAGCACTTACTTGCATTTTCTCTGAAATACCCAGTACTTGCTACTGTCAGCAGCTGAGTGACGGGATGGCAAAGCAATGATTTGGTTAAGGGTGACAAATATAATGTTTTTGTTCCGGAAGAAACAGACTAATTCCTGCATGCTGTTTTGTCATTTTCCTCTGAGACTGTTGACAAAGATTATTCCTTCTGGCAAATTTCTTTTGAAGAGTTTGATAACTTAGAAGGAAATGCATTGACTGTGTATTTCTCTTCAGCCACACATGGGCCATCTCATACACTGCAGATGACAATGGTTACTTCCCAGACTGGTGTTGGCTACACGACACACTGATATGCTTCATGCCCTTCTAGTAATTTCCAAGGATCATGACCCATTCTGGAGGGACTGTTCAATCCATGTGAAGGGCATGGAAGGGGGGAGAGATGAATCAGACTAAAAGGCACAGGTAGTTGAACTGCCACATTCATGCATAATAACTCATGGCTTTTTGTGGCTGAGAAAAACAGCATAACTTTTCTGATAGTGACTTGTTTAATTTTCTTTATCTCAGTTATAGTGGTATTCAAATATGGAAATAAGATTAAATTTGGCTTAGCTGCTGAAAAATTGAGTTTGAACTTATGCTTTACAGTGCAGCTGCAGTGTTGCTGTGAAATATGCTGCTACAACTGTATATCTACAATGAAAGAAAAAAGGCATTTTAGAATTTAGTGAAAGATAAAGCTGCTCGCTGAAAGGTGACAGGCTGCTGTAGCAGCATTTTCTTTGCTAAGCTTCTGCTAGCTCTGTT
This sequence comes from Scytalopus superciliaris, assembly GCA_013400415.1. Lineage (NCBI taxonomy): Eukaryota > Metazoa > Chordata > Aves > Passeriformes > Rhinocryptidae > Scytalopus > Scytalopus superciliaris. The sequence continues at coordinate 242,092 of VXBX01007910.1, forward strand.
AAATAGTCTGGTCATAGTCTTTTAAATAAATTCAGAAATATTTCACTTGAAATATAGGCTTAGGTTAACCATGGATTTAATCACTATAATGACAGGATTTGCAACTCATTTGGATTTTCATTTTTAGCTGAATGTAATACTATTTTATGACACTCTGACACTTGTAATAAATTCATTCATAGCTACTTGCTTGCACACAATAAATAAACCACCGGCTTATTTTAATGGAAAATCAGTACAAACTTTATGTAATGTTGAACAAGCGCAAGAGAGTAAAAAACCAGAAAAAAAAATATATAATGTGTTATTTCTCTTCCTGTTCTTAACCACTACTCAAGGAGTTAAATTATTCTAGTCCATGTAGGGTAATTGCAAAGCCTGGATTAATGCGCTGGATTTATTGCTCTTTCAGTATGAAGTCTACTCCAAATGGTATTACATTATACATATAATAGCACCTTCTTTTTTTTTTCTTTTTTTTTTTTTTTCCCTGATGTTTGTGCAGTATTCTTTATTATCATAATTGTTAGAACAAAGTTAACATGATTGTGTAAGCTCAGCTTGAAGTTTTTGCTCCTCAGAATTCTGGAGGGAGAGAAATCCTGTTCTCATTGCTGACTATTGAACTAAATGTCCTCCATCACACATGCATACCAAAACAGATATGAATATAAGTGGAAGGTTGTAGTACTGTTTTTATTTACTGCTGTGTTGACTCTTACTGTGAGTTCCTGTTTTTAATGGGGAAATTGGGAACTAGTTTGTGTTAACAGTAGAAATATTCTTTTTTTAAACTGCTGCTTCTTGTAAAGAACAACAGAAAACACCTGGCTTTCAAAACTGTTCAGTGTGTTACTTGTGTGGGGTATCGTACTGCTGTCATGCTCAGACAGGAGTTGTCTCATCTTCTTTCTTTTCTTCTTTCCTGTAGCCTATAAGAATCATCTGAGCTGAATTACCAAAAATATGTAAAGCTTTTTAAAATGTGATTAGAAAACGTAGAAATTTCCTTCCCTTTGAAAAAATAGCTTCTTTTGCATGACTATAATAAAAGAACATGTTAAAGGTAGTAATTTCTCATGGTGTATTTAGACAACATTTCTTCATGCCCTGTTTAGAGATCACTGATTATCAGAAGAGCTATTCATGATAAAGAATACTGTGATATGTGTACAGAATGTGAATATCACAATATGTGTAGAAAAAAACACTTAATGCTTTGGATTTTAACTTATAAAGCATTTCAAGCACATCTATTTTTAGTCATTTCCTCAGCCTCAAGATTAGTACGTGTCAATGAGGGCCTAAACAGTATTAATATTTTGATATTCTATCTGCTTGTATGTAAGCAATGGTTTGTGAGTGGGAAGAAAAGTTAAAGCTGGTGTAGTTAGTATGTAGAGTTCCTGCTTTCTTTTATACACCCACACAACTGGAAATGTTCCATAACTCTAAAAGCAAATCTGAGGTCAAAAAAAAGTCAGCTTTATTGTTGTTATGTTCTGGTTCCAACAGTTTCATATTATCATTGTTTGATATAAAATTGTATTTTGGCAGAGGAGTAGTACTGTTCTTGAATTTTTTTAAATTGTTGTTCTCTTTATCAATCAAGCTTATTGGAGGTGAGGGAAAAACCCAAGGAATGAATAAAATAAAAAGAATAGCAAAAGAAAAAGGAAATAGCTATGGGCCATGCTGACAGCATGAAGCTCCTAGTGGCCCTCAATTTGTACTCGTATTGTAAATAAGTGAAGTACTGGAAATCAGTAGGAAATTATTCATACAAGGCATTAAACCATAAATTTAATTGCTGATCAAAATTTAAATCACTGAGTTATTTATTTTTACTTGCTTGTTATAATAATATATAACTACTTTATAGAAATATAATCTGAGAGATAGAAAGGTGACCTTTCACCTCTACAAGGCAAATCCAAAAGATTAATTTGAAAATCTTGTATTTGAGCGATTAAATAAAATACAATTATCAGAGATTGAAGGCTAAACTGTGTAAAAACTTGTGCTGAAAGGAAACCAATACAACCTGAATGTGAACAGGACCAGAACCTGTCCTTTCAGACACTGTACACTCAGGAAATGTCACAACTTACGAGAGAGGCTCATGTGCTAGCCTGCTATCGTGCCTTCCAACAAATCATGGACCTGTAGATATGGTAAGAACTTCCAGAAGTCACCTAGGCTACTTTCCTCCCATGTAATGGGTTCAGTGATAGTTCTATCACTGCTGATTTCTTTATTCATTATTATTTATTTATTTATTAATTCTTTATGTCTTCATTGCCTTATTTCTTCCTAAAAAATTTGATACCAGACAACCTGCAATCTCTTCAGGCAAGCCATTCCAGTCTTCCAGTACATTCATGGTTAGATTTCTACCCCCCACCTCACAAATTTTCTTCCACTTTATTACTTTTTGCCCTGTGCAAAACCGAGAGGGGTAAACACTTAATATTATTCTCTTCTCTAGCATGTCCTTTTATATCCTTTAAGACTGTTACCATGTTGCCTCTAGTCCTCTCACACCAAAACCATTCTGAAATACAGTGCCCAAAATTGGACACAGTGCTTTAGCTGTAGCCTAAGCAATGCATAGCAGAGCAGAGGGATCATTTCTTGTGCCCTACATGTTATTCTCATATTTATGCATTTCAAGATCATGTTGCTGTTTTGCTTTTTTGGCTTGTTGAAAGCTTTCCTTTTTAGTTTTGCTACAGTGTGCTCAGATGCAGAAAAATCTTATTTCTAATGCATGCTAGATGTTGTACATTCCCAGGACAAATGTCAGTTATTTTTAAAATATGTCAAAACCAAATTCTGACTCTAATTTTAACCTTCTACATGCTGATTGTGAGCAGCACCACATGACTTGTCAAAGATTCCAGCTGTCTTTTTTTTTGTCATTTTCCAAGCAATGCAAACACACAAAATGTTCTGATCTGGCAGCCAGAGCCTGAATGCGAAAGTGTAGCACAAAGTGTATTACAGTTATTTATTGTAAAGAATAACTGTATATTTATATACAGGCATGTATTTATATACTTTCATATAGGCTTTTGCACACATGCAAACACTTTTTGTTGTATTCCATACTATGGAATAAAAAAAGCAGAGTATATGCAAAAGTGCTAGAGCTTGGCTGGTCTATCTTATGCTACCCTGCTTGGTCTCCATTTTCCATTTGTTTTGGTGGAATCAGCTCAGTGCCTTGTACTTTAAGCAGGAAGTCAACACTACATACTTTGTTCAGTCAGAAATAAATCTAAATTTTAAAGCCTTTGAACTCTAACTCCTCAGTTGAATGGCTCTAATATATTTTCACTGTCATTAGTATACGGTTCCATCCATGTTGGAACTGTTTCTCAGAATGCTTTTATATCATATGTCCCTTAAAGTTTTCCTTGACCTGCATTTCAGAGGAAAAAGGTTTTCTTTATTTGAAAAAAATATATCAACCTGTTACTGATTTTCAAATTATAAAGTGATGTTTATACAAAACTGTTAAGTTCTGTAAACCTTTTCAATAGATTTAATGGTATATTTTCATCTGAATAAAATGTGTTGAATGTGGCTCAAAAGTTGGTTCAGTCTCAAAGAGAACTGCATCACAGGCAGTTGAGTCTTGCACAGCTCTTCTTCAAGCTGATGGAAAAAGTTCTCATTATCTACAGAGAGAGGTCTGAATTTCTGTCCTACATACATAGACTTTAGTATCTATGTGAGCCTTTTGAACTCAGCTGGACTCCAGAAATAGACCGTACTTGTTTGGAGAAGTTGTTGTAGCAGGTATTTACCTATACTATATATATAGGCATTACATATATGTGTGGGTTTGTGTGCGTGTGTGTATATATGTGTGTGTGTGTAGGTGTGTATATATACACATATATGTGTATAAAGGCTAGCCTTCACCAGGTGCTACAAAGGAAGATGTTACTTCTTTTCAAGAATTTCCTAATAATCTTTATATGCAAACTTTCTGATAGATCCAAACTCACTTGTGATGAACTAATCATATGGTATTTTGCAATCTCAAACATTTTAAACATTTGATTAATTTTCAAGTATTTCTGGAAGCACACATTGGAGTATCTGTGGTTTTGGCATTTAGCAGCAGTGATCTGGATCTATATGATTGGAGTGCGTTACTTTAAAACAAATCTGGAAAACTGCTTATAAAAATGTTCTTCGAGGACGGAATGCAAAGACAGCTTCAAGAGGGCTTAGAAATCTATTTGGCTTTTCTGCTGGGAGACTTGGCTGCCCATCAGTCTCTCTTTTATACTTCTGGTTCTCAGTAATGTGTTCGCTTCTAGTCATGTAAAAACAACTCCCTTTGTACATTTCCATGAGATCAGTACAGATGCATTCTTATAGTTCAGTGAAGTTTGTTTGACTGTCTGCTAAAAATGTAATTGCTGAATCATCACTGCCTGTCCATTGTGAGTAAATCCCTCTTACCTTTTGAGCAACATGACTCATTTTGAAGGATACCAAAGGTATTCATTATTGTTATCTCTTCTTGGCCTAAGTAGTTGCCCACAGTTTGAGATCCTTGCAAACTGTTTCTGTTGGAAAAGAAGCTCATTATAAGAGCTCTCTGTACAGAGCTGCACTGAAGAATGTTTGAAGATTTCATTTTGTGCTTATAGGAGGATTTAAATAACAACAAGCAAATTCTTTTGCCGGTACCATCACCAGGTTTCAGAATAAAACGTTTGGAAGTTTTTCTAACAACCATTTTCCTAGAGCTATTTCAGGTTATATTTCATGTTTTCTTACCGTTTGTTCCTATTTCTCATGTTTTTCTTGTTTCTCCTTTACATAATGGTAGATGGATATTTCCCGAAATCACCTTTCCTCAGTGCATTTCAAATCCCTGCAGTCTCATGTGTACCTTTGGAATGATTACATGTGTTTGCACTGTGAATTGAAGCCTCTCTTATTTAGTTTATCTACAAGATATTTGTTTCAATATCCTAATGGAACTTAACCCATGAAAATACTATTCTGTATCAGCTTGGAAGAAAGGAGCATGGTGTCTGTGACTATCACCTGGACCAACACCTTACATTTAATATTATGAAAATTGAGTATCTTTTCCTTTTATTTTAGATGCTCTGTCTTCTCCCTCTCTCCAGACTTTCATATTGGGTTCTTTTTGTCCTATGTCCAAGTTATAGATTTGTCTGACAAGCTGATGAATTGCCTCTTTTCTGTGCTCTGACCACCGTGTCTGTGTAATCCTTGCAAGATGTACTTTTGAAAGTACATCACTTTTGGACTCGGAAGAAAGCAAGTGTGGAAAGGAGGAAAATTGCACTTCCATGACACTGCTTTTTCAGGTGATACAGAGTACACAATGCTTCATCTGAGTTGGAGTACTGTACTTTACACTGCTCAAATTACAAGATGGGGTAGGTCATGTCAGGCCAAAGTCTAGAACCAAACCCCTGCAAATCCAAAAGACGTTGTGCAGATTTAACTGGTCAAATTCTCTGCTTTATGGCTATTTTGGTAGAATCAACCAGATGACCAGTGCATAAGCCTAATTGTTTCACTGTCATGCGGCTGGCTGATGAATGCATGCACAAAGTGTTAAAATGTTAGTTTTTTGAGGTATCCTGAGATAAGAAACCACATTCTGTACCCTGGGCCTCTTGAGAAGCAATCTCCAGATAGCTTTCTCCTGTTCCCTCTATTACCTCTCACAGGTTCTTCCCTCCAGTTTTTTACTTGCACCAGCACTCACCTCTTCTATTTTCCTTTCTCTTCTGTTTTCCCCCTGCTTATATCTCAATTGAGTGGTAAATAAGTCGCTTAACTACCTCCATCTATGGTCTGGACCTCTCTCCTCCCTAAGTCCCCACTAAAGCTTCAATTACTGTCACAATCTCTGCCTCTATCACAAATAATCTGTAAAGCATTCCAGTCTTCTCTCACTCTTTCCTTCTTAGCCTTTATCATGCAACCCTCACCTACATATGTGTACTTCAATTCTCTGCCCTACTTGCTAGGTGCAAGCCTTCAATTTCACTTACCAGGAGGCAGAAAGGTGGTCCAAAGAGGGCCAAGGTTTTATTCCCCAGTGGGTGGGAAGTCTAGGACTTGACTGTGGGAATCACAAGGCAAAGGAATACAGAGTATTCCTATTGCAAGATGAGACAGTTTGGCCGGACAGCGGTGGTTTCCTCTCTTGTTACAGGCCATGACTCAGACTAAGACGGAATTGTGGAATATGTGATGGAAATTGCAAACTGGATGGCTACATGCCAGTTAAATCTGTAAATTGGTCACTAAGAGTGCTCCACCTGTCCAAGTCAGATGATACACTCTTTGCAAGGACCTTCTGTGTTTTGTATGATAGTGAGAATCAGTCAGTATCAGAAAGAAAAAAAAAGATATGCTTTTCTAAACAGCCACTAAACCACAACTTTCTGGAACTGCTGACTTCCTGCTGGACAGCTGTAGTTACTACTTTTCAGACAGAAAATACCCTAATACGTTTGAGAAAATGGATGTTAAAATCCATATAAACTGTTGTTGATGACTATTTTTTCCTTACATTCCCAACACAGTAGCCTTTCATTCTAGCAGAGGTAAATTCCATTGTCAGTGGAAATTTCACCCGAGGAAGGATTTCGTAACAGTGGGTTTTGCAAGGCACATTTGTAGCAAACAAATGCCAACCATTCCTCTTCTCTACTGCAGGGTAATTGTGTTACAGTGAAAGGCTTTTAACTACGAATCTGACTGAATTGCTCAACCCCCCCAGGAGACATTCCTGGAACATGAATTTCAGTCTGGCACGATGAACGCACTGTTCCTGCAGCTGCTGCTATCGCTGACCAGATACTCTGTAGGAGGAGAGCACTTTAAGACAGTGGTGGCAGGGCAATCCTGAGTGTGGGAGAGAATAGTGCTGCTTTGGAGCATTGACTAAAAGCTTCAGCTTAGATTTTAGAAGTGTTATAAGACTGTGGCAACTTTATACAGAAAACACCCATCTGTGTAATGAGTCACCATCATTCTGCTGACTACAGTCTTCTAACTGCTTCACTATTTGGTTAATCTGAGAAATCTAATTAAAAAGGATGCACTTTCAGGTTACTTTCAAACCCCAGATCAATTAAATCCTGTCACGTACTATACTACTTACAGCAACAATCAACTGTGTGTCAAGGATTGCCCTTTCTCAACAGTGTCTGGTTCATATATTTATTTAATGAACATAAGCATCAAAAGGTGCTTATTATGGACTACCTGTCATAATTTTGATTTATACTTATGAAAGCATTGTTGGCACCAAGCTCCTGGAACTTTTTGCTTTTCATCTTGATGCCCTGCCCAAAAGAAATTAAGAGTCCCTCTTGCAGTTCTAATTTTCTTCTGGAAAACAACACAGAAACACACTACAAATAATATTATTCTCTTACCCTAAACAGCTGAATACACAAGGAAAGGACACAAGGCTTAAAGAGTCCTTCTATGGATACTGTTTCTTACCAGCTTTTTATCTGAATTTATTTTTTGGGAAATTCAACTAATATTTTAAATGCTCTTGGCACAATTTAGGAAGGCCTGTGCTGCTCAGAACTCTCTTTTCCCTTCCTGGGGCTGACCACTTACTGAGCAAGGGAAGAGCCTTTACAAGAACTAGTCCTAGCACACCACTCTTTAGGTAGCAAAACAGAGCAAACTGAGAAGAGTGTTTTAATTTCTCATTGTATCATCTGTGTACCAGCATGTTTCTGTGAGTAATCTTTTTTTTTCTGTTCAGGAAGAAGTAGGTGCAAACGTAAGCAAAGCAATAGGAGACAGGATACTTACAACAAAGTGACTCATTTCTTTTTGGCCAGTGGATTGAGATGAAAAACAAAAGATTTCCGAAGCCCTATGACACACACAACCAATATCCTCCTTTTCTTACAGTATTTCAAGGAACAGTAATGCGTGAGAAAATGCCTAAAACTGTTTAACTGCATCTTTCACAAATGTAAGTGCACAGAGGGCTGAATATTGTTCTGATAAGCAAAATATTATAATGCACAGGATTTTAGACTTGTGCTGGAAGACAAATGGATGGGCAGGGGCAGTTACAGGGCACTTACCCGCTGTTGCAAGGCCACAAAGTCCCAGACGATGTAAGAGTTCATCCATGCTCACGGGAACACAGGTGCCCTGGCAGGTGAAAGAGACAACATGGGAAAAGTGTCAGGTTCAAACTGGAAGTACATAACAAGAGTATTTGAAATCTAGGATAACAAGGGAACAGGCTATAGGGCCAGGGACATGGGAAATACTCTGAACGAAGGAAACTAATGACACATGAGAGAAATACATTCATTATGGCTAGGCTGGGATCTAGCACATTCTCAACAGCTTTTTGTGGGCTGCTGTAAAAGTACTGGGCTTTGTCCTGGTGCCGTAGCTCAGGGAGGACTCACATCATATGCTTGCAACGAAGTATAAATATGCTTAAATACACATGTAGCCTATTAAGGAATTTTTATTTTGTCATTTCCTCTGAGGACAAAAATCATACTCTATTGGCTGTTTATTTTGAAGGATCCATAAAGAACATAGCTTAAGTCCTAAAAAGAGCTGCTTTTGTCCATTCAGATGTGGACTCTTTAAGATTTGTATGGTAATAAACAGCTGTCATTACTGAGGTACTGTATGTGATCCCAGGGTGGGCATTTTAACTGCATCCTCATGCAACTCAGCAGGGGGAGACCAGTGTCAACAAGCAGTATTAGGTGGTTCAAACAGGTCTCAAATCTGGAGGATGAGCATTTCAGATCATGTGAAATTTAGCATTCTATAATTGCCAGGTATATACAAACTGTAAATGTGTTTTCAGATCCCACATAGTAAGAGCTCCAGAATGAAAAAAAAAAAAAGTGCTCAGGGCTTAACACCTAGAAGACATTTGGCTTTAAAAGCTAGATTTTGAAAAGAAGGCGAAACTTCTGAAAGTTGAACCACAAAATCTGGCAGATCTCACATGCTTCTTCTGCTTTCAAGCCTAGTAGAAGCAACACCTGCTTTTCTCAAGTCTGTTGAATGAGACAGGTATGGGTTGCAGGCATAAAGAACATTTTGAATCATGGGATTATTTCTGACTTAAATGTTGCTCCTAGTTGAGGTATCAGAAAGGGAACTTTTATTGGCCTGAAAACAGCCTCCAAAAAGCTGCCAAACAGCAACCAAAGAGGAGGATGACAGTCTGAGGAGAACACTAGGCTTATAATTCTTTTGTTTTTCATTTGTGCTATTTACAATTCTGAGAGCTCCTTGTCTTGGCAAGTCTCCTACCAAGCTCAGCCAAGAAGTAGCCTAATTAGTTTGTTTCTGTTGAAGCTCTTTTTGCCTATAGTTGTAACATTTAGGGGGCATTAGCACATTAAGATAGATCTTAACTCTTTAGAAACTGTCATGTTAGGTACCTGTTTTACAGAGATACAATGACAAGGATAAAAAGAGCATAGAAAGGAGTTGTCCTCTCCCAAACACAACCTCCCACCCCGTAAGTGGGAAATCTTACAGTGGTGTGGCGTGTGTAGCCCATACAATGTGATTAATACGTAACAAGGGTGGGACCTGTGTAAGGTTAATTACAGTTCCTGAGGAAAATGCATTCTCCAAAAGAGAGCAGAAGAGCTGCATACTACCTGGGATCTCAGTGAGCTAATCAGAATACATGTAAGTCAGCACTAATGTGAGACTGCTCAGAAGACCCCCAGGTAGCTCAGGGGTCTCACTCTGTTGTTCAGACTCTTAGAAAACTGTTTAAAAGTTACTACCATTGGTTCAAATGGGATTTTTTTAAAAATGAAGTTTTAGTCCTTTTTAGTGAAATGCAAGATGGTACCTTTTTAATGTCTGTGTCAAAATATGAAAACATAAACCAAATTCTTTAGATGCCCAAAACAGATATTTTTAATTTATGTTTAAAAAAAATAGGGTCTTTTCTTTTTAAATCTGAAACAAAAGTTGTTATAAAAATTCAAACTCCATAGTTCTTCCAAGAAATAAATACAACTGCAAATGAAGGATTTACTTGAACATTTTCTGAATGGACCTTCCATTCTGTACCTTGACAATTTGGGAAAAGAGATACAGTATTCATCATATATATTAAGATGATGAAGGCAGAAATATTGTCTTTGATTTCATAGTGCTCAGCACATTTTAATAAGATGGTGTAATATAGCCATGTGTGCAGGCACATTTATTTTTTAATTGAAAATCTCATTGGTTTCCATTTAAAAAAGATGAAAAATGTCTACCAAAGCCCCTCAACAATTAAGTAATAACTGCATATTGCACATTTTCATATGTGAATATACATATTTTTCCACACTCGAGCTTATTGTTGTGACATCACTGAAAGGCAAAACTGACTTCTTTTGTTGTTTTAATGACCTCTTGGTATTTCATATTTAAAGCGTTATTACAAAAAGCACCTAACAGGTATAACCCTTTAGAATTCCCATAATATTATCACTGTCTGGAGTTTTCTAACTTGGACTTTGCACATCTTGAAAGGTAGCAAGTCACAAAATTGGTAGCTTAATATCTGCTTAACATTCTGGACTCAGAAGTAAATTTCAGGTGCAGCCCCCAGTTTTTTCCAGTGGACTTGTGAACTTATGATACTCCTTTAAAGCCACTGGTGACTATTTTTCACTGCTTTTTTTCTTACTTGTTTAGAGACAGAAGCTGAAATACTGGTTCATATTGTAGAAATGTATATTTTCATGAGAAATTACTCATAGTATAATTAGCACAGCATTCTCATGGAATGTGTATTATTGACTGTTCAGATCTCTTTATACTTGAGAGGTGTAGAGGTGTTCTGATTTTCAATAAATACGTATACTATACAGCTCAGTGGTATAAACCAGGACACATACCATCCTGCCTTTGAGAAAAGTTGCTTCCTGTATAAAACTGAACTCTATAAGAATTCCTGGCTCAGGACAGAGTTGAATAGTAGCTCTGCTACCTTCCTTCATCCAGTGAGACTCAGAGAAAGGTGAGAAGGAAGAGGATTAGCAGGGATGGAAACAGCAGGACAAACATTTTGCATAACACACTGTCTTAAAGTCACAGGAGATGTCCATAGAATTTCACATTGCCAATGCTACTGTATCATTGGGAAGAGATTTTTGTGACTGGTTCGAATGATGGGTTACTGTATTAAACACAGATATATAAGTCTGTATTACTGGGACAGTAGCACTTCCATTACCTTTTAAAGGTGTACTTCTAAATACCTAAGCAACTAGTCAATTTCAGTTTTATAAAGAAAAAATGTAATTGAAAAGTATTTCTTTAATTCATCCTATATCTTGATCTCCGTATAATCATGTAGGACTATTTGAAGTTTTTGAAAATGTGGTGCCTGGACTCAGCTTTATCAAATGTTCCACTAACTTTTGTGGTGAGGATGATTCAGTTTCATATTGGCTTTTTAAATCTTGATATATAACATGGTGTAGATTAGTAAAATAAATTTTTCAAGTAAATATACCTATTTTAGTTGGGGGCTGAGGGGGAGGAAGACATTGGGTAAATTGTGTTTCCGAGTCATGAATAACTGAAGTGGTGTTTCTGTGTTGCTTAGTTACAGTTTCTGTTTAGTTGGCAGTGGCGTTCACTGAAAATATTTTAGCTTCTGCTCCTGACAGCTACAAATGCACATTCACATGTAATCTTATAAACTAATACACTGCTAAAAGGATGCCCAATACACCTCCTCAAATGTCAGCAACGGATAGCATTGCCAAGTTGCAAAGTCAACACTGAACAGCACAGTCACACTCAGCTAATTACAAAAGGTTTTCACTGGTTGGTTCATTTCTTCAGCTGTTAATAGTCTGACCTGCCATATGCAGAACAAAGTTCAAGAGCAAACATTGAACAAAAAGTTCAAGAACAATTTGCTAGACTAGTTGGCAGAAGCCAGGCTGCACTAATGGCCTCAGGAGACTTATGCTGACTTTATGCCAATTTCAAATCTCTGCTCACCCTCCCCAGTTTACCAAAAAAGCTACTTTTCCTTCCAGCCACACTGATCAGGGCAACAGGAGGAAGCCTGGTATATGACTAATGCTTACAAAGTGTTACAGGGTCTAAACTGAGGGAAATATGCAACCTTGTGACCCTGACTCAGAATAGCCAAATTCCATCTGCTCTTGAACTCCAAATGGTAAGAACACCTCCATTCCTTACTGGACATGTTTGGAGGGAGGGTGAAGAATGGCAATGACCTCAGTCTTTTTCATTTTAAGCTCGAAATTTTCATTAAAATAATTGAAAAAGTATTCTAAACTTTTCTGGGAAGAGTTAATCTTAAGAGATGAACACAACGCTCAGATCCGTAGATTAAATGATGTGTTGGATTTAAATGCAGTCGGGAGTCAAAAAGTAACAAAAGACTTGGTTGTATTGTCAGATGAAATAACTTCAGAGTTCAGAAAGCTGCAGGAACACAAAATGCAAATGGAGCAAATTGATCCATTTACAACATACAGGCAAAATGTTGTATTATCATGACATGACATACCACACATGCATGTTGTTAGGACTAAAATATCTTTGGAATTTGAAAAGTTCCCTGGAAGCATTTCACAACTCAAGGAGCTGCATTCAAGACAGTGAAATCCTGTGAGATCCTATTTCAAAAAGTAAAGAGAGACTAATCATAGTGTTTAAAATTAGTGGTAACTTATCTTGAAAGCATCAGATGATCACATTTTTTATCTGCAAACGGAAATAGTGAGAACTACTTAAATATATACAGTTGGTGAACTTGTTGCCAAGACAAACAATTATAACATTCTCTAACTTTCTTGGAACATGAATCATCTTCATAAAGTTTTATATAGTAAAATTGTGATATTATGAGTCATGATACATTCAATATTTCTGCTTTTTTTTTTTTTAAACACGTGACTTCATCCAGGGAAAGCTCAGAAACTGCAACTACTGAATCTCAGAAAACTCGAGGAGAAGAATGAACAGGTACTACAGATTACAGCATATGCAGCATACTAATCAGTGCCTGATAGAGTCTTTCACAGCAAAATTTGGTATGATCCTTCTGCTGGCCTTTGTTGCAGGGAATCATTATGATAGAGATATTAAAAAGTACATCAATGAAAAATACCAGTGATTCCTCCTTAAACAAACTGTCATCCCAAGTCAGTGTCAATACTCCTGAAACCATGTGTTTATACTCACACCAGAGTATGCCTGAAATCTCACTGACATTTTGCCCCTGAAATATCAATATAGTGCTGCTTTAACATCTTGATTACTTAGTTTAAAAGAGAAAAACACTTAAGGATCACTGTGCTGTATGAAAATACTACTAACAATTCACTATGATTGAGAAGTCGAAGTTCAGTTCAATTATTTTGTTATTTCTTAGCCTCATAGTTGTCAATTTTGTGGATATTTTTGGTTTCTTTGAATGTACCAACCAGGAAACTCTAACCATTGTGTGTCATCTTTACAGGATGGGTGCCTTTGTCTGTTGCTAGAGATCACTCTTTTTTTACAGTGAGAAATTATTTATTTATGAAATAAAATAACTTCAATTTCTACAGTGCTTAAAATCACTGACAAAAAGCAGGTAATAAACTGGGTGATACTGTCAGAGACTTCTTGTTGTTACTTTTTAAACTATCACCTTTATAGTGATACAACAAAAAAAAACTTGAAAAGAATTTACAGGAGTAGGAATAACATCCCTGATCACATAAAGACTTCAGTATATGTATACTTGATTGTTCCTCTACCACTGAAATCAGAGGAATTCTGAAATTATCTAATGCTACAAATGTGTAAGTATCTTCAGAAATAAACACAAATTGTTAATTACTTTCTGCCTGCTTTTAAAAGTGATTTGTAGATCCTCTGACAACAGCTGGAATGATAAAGTAACAGCATTTGGCTTAGAATAATCTAGGAATATACTTCCATTGCCCTATACACTGCTGCAGACAATTATTTCCTAGATCTGTATTTTTCCAGATTCTTTTTCTTGTTTCTGTGTTATTTGCCCAAATGTAGGGTCATACTGAAAGACTTTCTAATCCTGCTTTTGGAGGCAGGAGAAAAGGTTGGCCTTTTTTTTTTTTTTTTGGATGACAATGAAGTCTGAACATTCCTACTGACAGCCAAAGCCTTCCCTACCTCCTGCAGGCTCTTGTCCAGTGGCCTGGAAGCTGATAGTTGGATCTATTTTCAAAGTCTGACTTAGTTTTGTCTAACTTTGCCAGTCCAAGAAGAATTTCTATTTTATCAGAAACTGAACAAGCTCAGTTTCATAAATAAATGAAGTTATTTTTAGATACTTTGTTTTCAAAAGAATTTCTGAATTTCTGGAATTTTCAACATAAGCTTTTCAACACATGTCTTAGTAGATGGTCTTTCCATTTTTGGTTTGATACATAACTGTGGAGTTCACTTAAAAATATTTAATCCTCTGTCTACTGTTTGGAAAGTTAAATTTAATTATATTAATTGAGAGAAGAATTAAAGCATGGATCATGTACGCTGACGAATGCAATTCACTCTGAAAATTATTTTTATGGCAGTGTTGGAGAAGGTAGCAGGTGTTCACTTTGCAGTGATAGAAACAGGGACAACAGTTCTGTTTCTTGCAGTGGAATTTTAAACAGCAAAAACATAGATAATAATAATAATAACAATGATCTTTCTACCAAGGGTCACATTGCTGGTAAGGTCACTTGGTTACACTTCAGAATTAATCACACAGTCCCTTTTTTGTTTAATTTATGAGAAATCTAAAAAGCTTTTAAGATTGCATACAAATCCTACTTTGTGCACCATGAGGAGATCAGTGGTTTTGGTTAAAACTAAAATTAGAAAAACAAAAATGCCGAGACCAAAAGGGAATAGTCTAAATTAAGGCACAGTAACAATTTAAAGGGAGCAGAAGGAAAGTATTATCAGAAGAGAAACAAATCTCATAAGCTTCTTGCACTACAAATGCAGACAACTGAAGCACAAAACCATTACTTTTAAATCCCTCTGGTACAGCGTCTTATATTTGAGGTGTCTGCTATGGCATAAAATATTCTTATGTCAGAAAATTAGCAAAGTTTTCAGAAGCAGTCTTTTGAAATAATTGAAAATGTAGAGTACATTAGAGCATAATATTAGTTAATCTGATTTCATGTTCTAGCAGTTGCAATTACAAAAGCACCATGCAACAGTATGATTTACACAAAGCACATTAATACGTGCTGGTTAATAGTACCAAAATGCTGCCAATTTTTGTTTCTACAAAGCGAATGTGTTTATATTTCTTGTACCCAGCAGCCTTAGGGTGATAGATTGAAAATTTGATTCCACCTTCTCCAAAACCCCATGCAGTGTAGTGATGAGTGATGCTGTGTCTGTGTGCTAAGTTTAGGGTTTACAGGATATACAGGGCCACTTCTGCATAACTTCCATGGATGTAACATTTATATTCTGCTCCTGTTTCAATCTCACCCAAGTTAATGGCAAAACTTCTGTGTCCCTGAGAGTTTTTATCTGGGCTCTTGGCACCATATGGAAGCAGTGCTGCTAGATTGGTGTGGATCCCCTGTCAGACTGCTACTGCACACTTGTTAACCAGAAGAATCTGTATAAAACAGAAGTTTTTGAGGTTTTCTTTTCCCTGTGCCCCATCAATATGTTAGCTTTAAATAATATCTTATGGATAAACTTACATGGTCAAAATAAGAGACTGGATACCTGAGTCACCTGGAAATGTGTGACAGGTTTGGTAACATAAGTAGCTCAAGGAAGGAAGGCTGGCTGCCTTTGGATTGCTTTGTAATACTGAGACCATTGCATTAGTTAAGTACAGTCAGCAGTGGTGGATGCTTCTCACTAAATATCGCTGCTAAATATAACTGTATTAAGTCTTCCAGACTCACCAGTGAGCAAACATAAGAACCTTACCTTATAAGTAATTAAAGTTACTACTCTAAAGCAACCACTCCACGACTGTCTAAGTCTGGGATTTACATGTACTTGAGGCCTTAATACTAAAACTCAAGCACGTCCCCAAAACAAGGCTGTATCATAACAGAGGTGTAGGTGCAGTTCAGCACTGGTGATAATACTGTGACATCAAATATTTTCTTTGTAAAGAACCAATAAGTTAATGCCTGAAATTGTTTTGGAAGGAAGTGAGTGTAGGACTGCAGCACTTTAATATCAGTTTGGTCTTGCACAGTGCTGTCCCTCCTTTCCTTCCTGCCCAATGCTATTTTCGTAATATTGAAGGTTTTTAAAAGATCAGGCCAGAAAACAAGAGCCGGGACTTGATTTCCATACTACTCATGAATGGCAGCCATAGGACAAACACAAAATGTCAAGTGATCACAATCAGTGCCTTTTTCCTACTGGAAAGACTCTTCCCATATTCACATAGGGTAAACTCAAAGCAAAAGCACATATATAAGCATTTTCTCTTCACAGTATTTCTTTGGCATGGATAAGGAGTATTTAAAGTACAGCAGATGTGCTTATGCTCTGCAATGGAAATAGAGTATTTTATAACATCTGTTTAAATATTTTTACTTCAATCTATATATTGCTGTAATTGCAAAGTTGTATGCTGTTCTCATGGTCTTCTTTACCAGAACTATGTTAGTTTCAAATATTTAAATGTTATACAAGATTATAATAAGATGACATAGTATTTCTTGGATTACTGAAGGCAAAGCTAAAAATGCCTTAAAAATTATAGGTGTGTGATTTGCCTATTTCTCTGGTTTATCTGCTAGCAAATATTAACTGAAGCTTTTTTGGTGGATTTGTGTACTATCTTGTAAATAGAAAGATCCTGCAACCTCATCTCTTCCAGAGGAGAAAGCCTAGAATAAATCAGTCCCTCTGCCAAAGTGAAATGAGACAGGTTAGTCAGAGGCAGTGTGTGCTTATATAGTGTACATAATTTAAAACTCGAAGACCTTAGCTGAAAACACAGAATTTTTATGTAAATAAGCCTGAAAAAGATCAACAATAGCAGTGAACCAGTCCTTTGCTTTTTTCCAGTTTTCCTGGAACCACGCTGCAACAGAAGGACATGTAGTATTTGTATTCCCAAACCACACTGATTTCACCCCAGAGACTTTATGGGTTTGTGTAAAAGGCATAAACATAACAAAACTCCCCAAACCTAATAATTACACTGTTTAGAAACTGTTTGGGCAAAGATAGGCTAAGAAATACTGCTATTTTGAGGGTCTAAATTACTAGTGAGAGCAAGCATAGGTACTTCTATGAAGTCCTCTTTTGAGACAGCTGCTAAAGAGGTAAAGGAGAAGAATGGGTGTGTGTGCTTCTAAAAAATATGTCAGGCTCACAACATATTTGATGAGCACATGGCTCATCGACTGACCGATTTTGGCCCTTTTGTTGGGGCTGTCACATAGTGATCCCTGGGGACTATGAGAAGGTGAGGGCAGTAGGATATTCTGAATATCCAGTGAGAGCTGGAAGCATGTCAGGAAGGTCTTCTGAGGGCAATACTGCTGGGCTGTACTGATATTTAGTCCATGCCCATCCTGCAGTGAAGCAAAAACATCACAGGGAATCCTGGTATGAATTTTCCCCAGAAATCCTCTTCCATCCCAGCCCTCTGAGGCACCCAGTAGCTTAATTTTTGCTCTTAACTAGAGAAAATACTCACATGCAGTAGGAAAAGCTGATCACTGCTGCTGGTCATGAATGATGTGTATCTGAACAGTATTAAAATTGCGAAGTAAAGCACTCAAAATCTAGGAAGCGACTGGATTAATATTATCCATGCCAAACTTGTTGTTTATCATCACATTTCCTTTTTTGTCTTTTTTTTTTTTTCTTCTCCAATGAACCCTTTTTTCTCTGTGTTGCTCATGTGTTTTGTTTAATTTAATAGAGTCGGTTCAGAACCTGTTGTGACTACAGGGTTAATGATATCTTTATGAGCTTTTCTCTGCCCTCATCGTCTTCAAATATTAAGAACTTTGACAACAGCACTGGGAAATACAGAGGCATCACTGTTATCCTCTTTCAGTATGACTCAGTAGGATGAACTTAGAGGCTGGAGCTCATCCTCTCAGAGATGTTGAAAGATAGCACGAGACAACAGGCACAAATTGAAGTGTAGGAAATTTCACTTAAATGCTAAAAAAAACCCCAACGAAAACCAAAAAAAAAGGATCCCCCTAAAACCTGTAAAAGTGATTGAATAATGGAACAGGTCACAACAAATAGAAATAGCACACACACAAAAAAAGCAAAATGTCAAAAAAGGTTAATATGGAATAATCCCTGACTTGTCAGGAGCAAGCTGTGGCTATTGGACCATAATAAAAGCTGCCAACAATTGTGCAATATTTTGTCACTTCTCTTTCCATTTTCAGGAACGCTTCCAAATACCAGATAGTTGATGAGCCTTACATCAATGAGGAAGTACTTCCTCACTGCATTTCTTGGGTGCTACTGAAAGCCCAGCCTCTTCTGCTTAGTGTCTAAGGGGTCTTTGATCCCTGTTACTTTCCCAGTGATAATTTAATTTCTTTATCTGCATTGACTTTTTTTAAATGAGATTCTTCTGTATGGTCTTTGTGAAATTCAGATCCTGTACAAATCTGGAGTCCCTGCATTTCTGAGCAATCTCTTCTTTCCAGTCTGTTGTTTACCTCTTACCCTCTTCTTGCACCAGCCTCTCATTTGCCTTTTTTCTTAGCTTTTGCTTATTTAGCCTTTACATTGTTCCACTGTGTAAGAAGAAACAGAAAACAGGGCATTTCAAGATAATTTAAAAGCTGCTATTAGGCATGAATGTTGCTACTTGCAGGGGACAAGGGAAAATCTGAAATGTGGAGTCTTTCTTCTAGCAGGAAAATCAGAGAACACCTAGGAAAACAAAGCATCTCTGTAAAAATTTGTTGTACATTGTACAGTCTCTGTTTAAAGCTTCCAGATTTGTGTAATTTTTCTCTAGAACCAATAATACTTATGTATGGAAAAAACGCATGCTTTGAACTAGATAATTACCAGTGTTATGCTACTGTGGTGTCATTAACTTATTTTTAATCCATGCAGATTTCCCCCTGTTGTTTTTACACACACAAGATAGCACCTCATGATTGCTATTTCACTACATGGCTGCTGTAGCTGTGTTTCCTGTTACATAACTCAACAGTCTGGTTGTAAACCAACAAATGCCACCTGCGTGTACCAGCCAGAATGCAGCCCACAGCCATGGCAGCTTCTGTTCCCACTTACCAATTGGTTCACTGTTTTTTCTCAGTCAGAATACATTATAGGGTTGCCTATGCTGTATTTAGGTCACTCTTAGTGTGGATTATTTGTGATTATAAGCCTGCAAGTGACTTTATTGTAAGGTGCATTTTCAAAGCTGTGAAAAGAAGACTGTAAACATTGCATATAACCTGAGGTGTACTGTGTAATTTATGAAATGTAAATAAATAATGTTTGTCTTTCTTTTTTCATTTGCCTAATTTCATTATTTGATTTTAATGGGTGTGTGTTGGTGCCCCCAGCAGGCTCTCAGGAACATTAAATCTGCAATCCTGTGAACCAAACCTTGCAGAAAGAATTAACTTGTTTACTGTATAGTGATGAATAGAACAGCTGCATTGAATGCAGATGAAGCTGCACAATGAATTACTATACAAATGTGTTGTCATGTGCCAATGTGTCACGTATGATCTTTACCTACAGCAGAGTATAACACGTTTTACAAATAAATATAAAGCACTGAATACTTTTGTTATAGCACTTCTCTGATGCTAACTACAATCCTGACTTTCAAGTAGTGAAGAACACCTATGTGAAAAGGACAGTCTCAGATTTACTGAGTGTCCTTGACTCTCATTGAATGTATTTATGAAATTATTACTTGGACTGGAATCACTTGCAGATTTTATCTGAATTGCACTCATAGCAGTGTGTCTCCTTGACTGAAAGAATCTGCAGAAAATAATTAAAAGACTTCTTTATTCACTGCAGATGACAAATTATTGTTTCACATAAAGTCTAATTAAATTACATGCCCCAGTTATACAAAGCTTTTTAGGAGTGCTTGTTTTATGATATGGATATTGTTTTACAGATCTCAATTTTACAAACAAGAAATCAGTGTGACACCTAAGGGTGCTCACTTCAGACATTGGGAGCTAGAGAGGGAAGGCTATTGAAATCACCTTTGACCTACACAACTTTATTTGCCTGGAATCTAACGACAATGTTCCTTTTCCCCTTGAAAACCTCAAATTCTAAGGAGAGGTGAGGTACTGAAATAAATAAAAGTGTCCACTACTGAGAGGTTGTTTCATGAATCATCATGAAGGAGCTCAGGGGGAGTGCAGTCAACTGATTTTATGCCCCATATCTCATGAATAATACATATACAGAGATAAATATAAGAATCTTGACATTGCATTAGAGTTTTGTTTTTTAAGTGCCTATGTTATCAATTCAAATACACAAATGAGAAAAAAAAATATAAATATATATATTTGATTTCTGGAACTGATTGTTAGGAGAAATGGGGAACAGATTTTAGGAAACATAAATTTCCTGTAGTGATCAAGTGATATTGAAAATAAATCTATTTTAATTTAGTCTGAAAAGATCAGTATTATGAAAATAAGGAACTTAAGGAGGACCAACTTCTACCCACACTAATTTGTCTTGCTGGGGTATCATCTATGAGGACACAGAGACCACAAAGTTATTTAATGGAGTAGCTTGCTCCTAAGAATTTGCAAGCTTTCCCTCAGACTACACACAGTAAAATGATGAAAACTAGATATTTCATAATAACAGATTATGATACCCTAATCATTTCAATAGCAGCTGTAGCAAATTTAGGGGTAGGTCATGAACTAGTACTCTTCCTGCCCAGAAGTATATCCATCTGTATCTAGCAGAGAGAGCTGACACCAAGTTGTGAAGATAAAACTTGGCCTGAACAGTTAAAATATGTTCATCTGGCTCTGCAGCTAAGCAAAAACACCCTTTCTTTCAGCCTTTGATGAAAATCTGTGATTGTTGAAATACAGCAAAGCTGGCAAAGAAGGATAAAGGAATAAGGAATTACACATTTAGACAATAATAGCTTTCGTTTGCTTTTGTACCTTGGGGTGAAAGAATGAGTGAATAATTACAATCCAATGATTAATTCCATTAGCCATTGTAAGATAAGTATGTTCCAGAGAGACATTTGAACTGACAGTGCAGTGTGGATAAGGTACACTGGAGTTTCCAAGAGCATGCTTTGAGTTATAAATGAACACATGTAGGGTCAGGCCCAGAGGCAGAACAGCTGCTTTCAGGCAGTGAGGAGCTGAAATCATGTACATGTCAGGCCCTTGTGGGTAATGTGGAGAGCCAGCCCAGCACTCCATGAACCCTCTTCCTATGACTGGACATAAAGCCAGACCCTCTTCACCAAGTCTGTGATTCAGCCCAGCTGATAAGTTTGATTCAGGTCCATTGAGAAGCCATGATGTGTCCGTTCTGTATTCAGAGAATAAGGAGCAGGTTGTGTGGGTCTAATTCTACCATTTCCTGAATGTTGTACTAAAAAGGGACATAGCACAGTCTGAGTCCCAGACTGCCTCATATAATTTGGCAACTGCAAAGAATTTCCCTGATATTTATAATTTTGAAATTTCTTATGTTGTCCTGGGTTGCGCATACAAAGTTCTGTTTTAATCCAGTATGCTGATGTAGATCTAAATGCTAATAAATTTAAATAACATTTATGTAAAGCATTACATCTTCAAAGAACTATACTTCATCAGCTAGTTAATCTTTACCATACTCCTGTGATTAAGTTAGAACTTACTGTTTATTTATTTCAATACACTTTCTTGTGAAAGATTCTGAGATTTTGCCTTCCGTTGTCAGCCCAGATACCAAAGTCTTAACATAACTGAGGAAGTATATTAAACAGAATAGCCCAAGAGATACCTTTCCCTGCTCCTCTAGTTTTGTAAGGCTTGAAGAATTTGACAAAAATCTAATGGAGAAAGCCCCTATTCAAATGAAAGCAGTTAAAGTAAAAATATGAAACCTAGCATACCCATAATGTTGCCAACATTAATAATAATTTGACTGCTATTTTTGTGTGGCTTCTCTGAGTCTTTTTTGAATTAATCTCAGGATATGGGCTCAGATTTCAGGTGTGTAAAGCAAATGAGCGTCTGTTCAAAATGTGACTCCACAGAAAGGCTTTGATATTGGTCTTCAAACAGAAAAATGTTTATAGCACTTCAGTGCAGCACTCTGCTAAACATGTGCCAAGTAATAATACAAAAGGTGATTGCTGCATCCTGTTTTCTTAACCAGAAATGTATCAGACTCATTGCATTTCATGCTATGAATTTGAGAGTATTTTATTTCAAGGAGGATAAACTAATACAATCTTCATTGTGTTGGCTCTTACTATGATATGGACAATGCTTTTATTTTACTTCATTAGGAAGGACAACGTCAAATAAGGATGGGTAAAATGATGCAGAATACAGCACTATATACAGTGAACAACCAATCCTTTACTGTTCACAAAATCTGCATAACTCTTAAGGCATATATAAATTGGACAAATGCTGTAAGCCCAGTTTACACTTTTGCTTTTGGGAATTTAGGAAACAGTTCTGTCCTGCTGAAAAACCAGCAAACTGTCAAGTAATTTTAGAGCCCAGAATCTGAACTTTATTGATTCATATAAATACCAGCTCACCTGTATTTTCTGTGCCTTGCACCTGTGCTTATGCTATGCCTCCTATACAGGACTTCATATGTTTTTTTTCCTGTATATCTGTTTCTTACTAGTCCATACTTATCTATCTCACTTGTATCTGTTTTGTTTTTGGCAACACTGAGACCTTTTCCTGAAAATATCCTGGTAGAGCTATCTGAAGAATTGGGGTGGGTTTCCTGAATGATGAGGGAAGTGGCTTGTGGTGCTGTGGAATTTCTGGAGAAGATTCTTTGAAGAGAACTGAGGAGTTGTCCTGAATTAGTGAGGCGGACAGGAGCAAGAAAAAGATAGAACATGGAATGATGCAGGAATTTAATGTGGAAAGGAAGTCCTTACGTATTCTAAAACCCCCTTTGCTATGTCATTATATGTTGGGTTTAATGATTAGCATTGGAGAGGAGAATCAATGTATTGATTGTAGGTTTTACAGGACAGTTTTATTAATGCAAGCATTAGTTTAAAGTTTGTACTTCATCACATCTTTTGCAGCCCTCACAGTACACAAATCCTGAAGGAGCTCACAGGCAGGTTTCTCCATCTTTATCCACAATATGCTTATGACTCCTGTTGTGTGTGTACAACTGATAATACATTTTGGTTCCTACAATCCTAATTGCACTGAATGTGGCACTGATGTATTCTAAACACAGATCACAGTCAGTCTCAATCTTTGTTCCATGACTTCCAAATGATACATGAATTTATACTATTGTTTAAGGTAGAATTTATGTACTCAGTCTGGACTTAAATTGGCTTCCATCTAACAACACAAAACATGCTCAAAATCAGCTTAAGTGACAAACTTGAGTTCCTCTAGAGAAAGGAAATATTAAATGTTTTAAAGCTGGTGGAGCTGGCCTTGTCTTACCCTGTGACCCAGTTGTATTTTAGGGTCAAATAAATTAGTCAATGCCTTGTGCTATCAATTAGGTTCAGTACAGTCAGCTTGGACTAGAAGAGTCCTGAGACCAAGCAACACTTCCACAGACACAGGAGTCAGGGGAGTACATTGTTGGCTGGAAAAGAGCTGTTTCTCCCAGGTATTCTCTGGAACACAGATGGCCAGAACCAAGGACTGATTTTCTGGAGTGAGTTTGCTTTGACTTTAAAATTGCTTTATGATGCTAATTGGCAGGTTATAGATTCTGTAACCACTAATGCATCACTATATTATAACTGTAATGTCTTTAGTATGTGCTATTATACATAGCATACAAAACTGCTATGGAAAATAGGGCAACCCCTACTGCTCTTTGTTTTAACACTATTATTAGTATTGCAGTTACTTGAAACCTAAAGTTTTTGGTATAATGAATGGTATAAAGAGGTTTCCACAGTAGCCCTACTCTGTGCACCATTATTACGCAATCATAATAAAGATATTAGTAATTTTTTTCAAGTACTAACAACTATGATTTAGTCTTTTGGTTCAAGTTTTTCATAGCAAGTTCCTATTTGAAAGGAATTTATTTTTTTCTGGAAGATTTTAGCAAGACTTCATAGGCTGTACTTGCGTAAAAGTGATGGAATGAGTATTTGTACTGGCCAGAAAAAGCAAAGAATTCAACAGTATCTGCCTTATGTCCCATAATGAAAACAACAGTTTTGACCCTACGCATTTGAAGTCTTAGTCTTATAAGCATGGGATAACTTAAGGTCTGGCTGATTTCTGGTTTTCTCTTAAAGACTTCTGCATGGCTCTGTCACTCTTTCAAAAACTGGGGAAAGTTAAAAGGCCAGTTGATCTTTCACATACCTCAGCTGGAAATCCTCCATTTCCCAGCAGCAATCTCCTTTGAAAGCAGCAGCCATTTTAATTTTTTGGCTGCATAATCAAATCTCACAAATCATTCTGAAGTCCCATTAGTCTTCTGTTCAACAGGGAGAAATTGAATGTGAAACACTATTGTGAAGTTCCACAAGTGCTGAAAAAAATGTTTTGTTTCTGAGAAAGGGATTTTCCAACCACCAGTTGTTTTAATGATGCATAGTCCTTTAGGTTTTTTTCAGGTGAAACTTCATAAAAGGTATAATAGAAGGCTTGCGTAGATACAGGTGAGATGGAGCAGAAGTGAATTTTTTGCCATTAACAATTCCTGGGTCTCAAATATCTTTTGGGTCATCTTTTTTTCATACAAGAATTCAGCTTACAAGAGTAATGAAGAATGGACACTGTGAGGCATCAAGAGGAGGTATGGAGTATAACAAAGCGTGCTTCAGCATTTTCCTTCCAGCATATGCTCTCCCAAGTGAATGGGCACTTGACCTCATTAACATAAGGCCAGTACTCTAAAATGATATGTTTTCTAGGCTTGTTATGGTTTGAATTCTTAAGAGTCATGGGATAATCTGTATTTGATTTGAGTTGTCATGTGAAATATATAATTTGGTACCTTTTATCTCAAGAGAACATGCACTGACGTGAGGTCCAGGATTTCTGATTGCAATAGTCAGAAGCTCCTGACATTTCTGTGCAGTTTGGAGACACTTTGGTTGACACAGGCAGATGTCTGTACCAATCAATTACTTATTCACTCTTTCTCTGAGAAGTTTCACTTGGTTCTTAATCAGAAAGCTGCATGATTACTCATGATACAAGTGCCAGAGACAATTTTGGCTGTCTTGCTCTAATTGCTTTCTAACTGGGACACTTATGAATGAACTATAGATGTGCCCATGGTTCCTAGCCCACTCTGGGCCTATCTAGTTTATACAATCCAGAAAGTGTTAACCTCTCTTTTAACAATTACTCCACAAAGAGATACATCTCTGAGCGGTGTCTCCCCGCCCCCAAGCACCTGAGCCACATCGCCTTCGTGCAGACAGCATTCCTTGGAGCCAGAAGTGCTGGTAACTGCAGGGGGCTGCCCCAGGGCGGGTGGGTTGCTCCATCAAGGGTAGGTCCATGAGCACTGACACAGGTTTTCACAAGTTGCATCCCGGCAAAGCATTCCAGGGCACTATTCCCACCCAGCCACCCACTTCCCAGGCAGTGACACTGCCAGCTCCCCAGGCACCCGGGGTGGTGTGTGCAGGCACACTGCCCACTGTGCCCGACAGACAGACAGCCAGCCCGCCAGGGACGGCAAAGGACACGGCTAGGAGACATTTCTGGGATCCTTCCCGGGCCTGACGCCAGTTAAGAGGAAAGTGCATCAGCTTAAACTGGATTGAGGGGTTAGAGGGCAGTAAGGGCTGCCTTGTGTGATTGCTCTGGAAGGAAAACTGTAATTATGTGGAATAATAACATGATAAATGTTTTATAATGGAAGTACAAAATTAGTGAGCTGTATTGATTCATCTGTAATGTACATGCTGTGTTATAAATCATTAATTTGATTGAGAATTTTAGAGTTTCTTACCATTCAAGCTCTTGTTCTATTGGCTTCCAAACACTTGCATATTGATGAACAAATGGCATTGATTTTCTTGGAGTAGACTGACTTCTTAGATGCAAAAAATTCTCATTTCCCCCCCCCNCAAAATGAAAGAATTGCCTATTTTGGCATTCTTCTCTGCTATGCCACTTTCTTAGCAAAAGGGATTTTTAGATACGTTTCCTTAGATTTTACATCATACTGTTCAGTATCCCAATGTTATAATTTATTTCTGCTAATGTGCTAAAGAAGCTGTGGCAGCAAGGCAGCCAGTTAAAAGGCAGATGTGAAATATGAAGTAGCACGTGTGTAAGAAAATTGCACTTGGTACAGCCAAAGACATTATAACAGAGAGCAGAGAAATAGCCTGTGGAGAGCTGTGAAAGGCACTGGCAGATGCTCACCATCTGAATTAAGCATTTGCCCTCACCCTGTAGAGCAAAGAGGGGTTATGAGCCCAAAGGAAGGCAAAGTCTGAGTTTTACTTTGCTGTCATCTACGTGTAACCCCAAACACCCTGCTGAGACTTGTGCAGTTTCCTACCCTTCTCTCATGGTACTCAAGGCAAGTTGTGTTGACTGTAAGCAGAAGCTTAAGGTCATACACTGATTAACTGGGAAGATACTATCTAGATCCTGAAATATTTTATAGAAAATATTTCATGTAGAAATTTGCAAAACAGGGAGACCTGCTTCACTGCATTCCTTCCTCTGTTCCTCAGTTTTAAAATCACACATTAGCATCATTAAAACCCCTGCACTTTGCAGGCCACGCTATCACGACAGAAGGGTGTGCGTGGTTTACGTAGTGCAGTAGACTCACCTTTCCCACGAGCTGTGCTGGGTTCCTTCCAAGTGCTAAATCTTATTCTTAGGCTGTACTGCCCAGCTCGTTTTTCACCTACACGAGGCCTTAGGACACAGTTTTATGGGCAATGACAGGATGGACAGCAGGCTGGAGGCGGCTTCAGGGAAAATCCTGCGATGTGGACTGCACCTTGCTTCCACTCACTGTGTGTTTACTGCGGGGGGAACAGACACACAGAGATCCAGAGTGCTGCTAAAATACTCTCGAGCTGACTATTTTAATTAAAAAGCTTAGTATCCCTCCCTCCCCGCCCAATTCCAAATCCAGCCAAGGACACCTCTGGTGAAGCGAGGGCCGGGCACTGGGGAGCTGGCGAAAGCCGGTGGGGGGACAACACCTCAGGAGGGGGGAGTGACTTCTGTGAGCCCCCTCCCCGGGCCGCAGGGCCGGGGGCGGAGTGCGGGAGGGACGGGCGGACCCGGACCCGGACCCGGACCCGGACCCGGACCCGGACCCAAACCCAAACCC